>ATSW01011334.1:0-18777 GCA_000444245.1 Botryllus schlosseri
TTTAATTTACAATCGAATAGTATATTCATATGGAAATGAACCCAAATATTTTCAGCTGACACTCGTCAGGGGTAATCGTCAGCAACTAGTAGAGAATTGGAAAGATTATTGTATATCAACAATCAGATCACAAAATATGACGTCACCAGCAGGAAATTTCGTGAATGAGAGAGCGTTCAATGTACTATTTTTAGGTGGTACAAGAACTCCTTTTGTTGACAGAGTTTTGGTTGGTGTATTTTGATAAAAGTCGACTCCAAGGCACACAAATAGAATTGTGAACGGCCTCGCCCAACGATTCGAAATCGGTCGTCTCGATAACTATTCGCACAAATCGGACTATCTAACACAGGTTTGCCGATGGCAGAATTAATGGCCTTTGATCGATCAGCATCAATCTTAAGCGGGTACACGTAAAAAGAAGAATAGGGTACGCTAAGACTTATAAAATTTTGCAGGGTGTTATACCATTCAATCTACTGCGTTTGTGCAATAAGATAGTCTTTGTCTGTTTTATGCTGGTTAATTTTTGTAAACCTATCATGTGATAAGTGACGCTAGCTTGAAACACTGAATAGGATATAGCCTAAAGGTCAATCTTTCGCGGTTGAATAATAATAATCTGGCGAGCACAATTCTGACTGCATGCTTTCCTTTGTTTTCTGTTCAATAAATAAACAAGTTTCCGCCGTCGTGCGCGGTAACGCCATTGTATATTGACATTTTATCGGCCATTTGCTAGATGTCAGCCAGTTATGCATTGTTATTAGGGCTGGGCACAATGATTCGAGTTCTCGAATCTGAACCGAGCATTAATTTTAATGATTCGAGTCGAGTAGTAAAATACGATTTTTTCGAGTACTGAAATTATACGCGTCTCGTCACTGAAAGTTAATTTATCAACGAGAATTATACTTTCGATACTAATTTTCCCTGTTGAAGCCTAGAAACCTTGATTGGCGGAATTGTAGCATATAGCATATAACATATAGTTTAAAGCTACGAAGGGTACTGGACGTAGCACATTTCCATAGCCATGATTATCCCACAACATTGTCACCAAGTGGAATGAAATCAGTATGTGGTCGTAAAATACTTAAGTATCATCATTTATGAGATGGATACCAGACACAAACGGTACATATTTGAACTTTGACGTATTACATTCTGTTATGACGTTATAATGAGCGATACTCGATTACTCGACTCGACTGGAAGCATATTTCGTGATTCAAAATCGAATCACGCCGGTACTCGATTTTGCCCAGCCCTAATTGTTATCCGGGGCAAAACTGGAAGTGTGCTGCTTGGTGTATAAAAACACCGAGGAGACAAAAGTATAAACCCGGTTAAAATGAAAGATCTCCGGGTCATCACGACCCTTTCATATCAAACAAATGGGTTTGGGGGTCAGTGACAGTTTAACGATCGGATTTTCTAATCTCCTCGTCGAGCATTGGTCCGCGGCGCTGTCGGAGCAGCGGCCAGGTCGATATCGCATATCTGCATCTGTAAAATAATACCATACGGCAGCATATATCAACAAGGTTAGGATTAATCAAGTCCTGTGATCCGGAATGGTAACAGTGTCATGGTCCGCAATTTTATGCGATATAAAAGGACGCCAATGACTTCTGTGAAAGTCGCTCAATTTTGCCAACATAGTGTGTTGAAAAATGACGGTTCGTAGTGTATTGTCTCTATGTGAAGATTAACAAATTCATATGTAACAAAAAACACATTTTTTGGAACATGCCAGTTGCCCCGGAATGCGATAATGCCACTTGTCACTATTTTTCAACGTACAATTGGACGATAGCTTCTCCAGGTATGGGATGAGGACATCAGGACATTTTACTTCAACAATCCAGTCGGAATCGATTTTCGCGTCAGGAGTTCCGGCCAGATGAGGGTAGCCTATTCGTTGTGAATATATAAGCCTACCGGAGTTGTGACAAGACCTGTCGCGACCGAAAATTATCGTATGGCTGTTGCTTCGTGGGTACGCCCGTGAATTTATGCATCAGTTCTCAAGTCTGCATCGTCGTAGATACGTTCGCACAATTTTACGATATTTCGACGCTCTGTTGCTAAAATTACCTCACCAAAATGAGATGAAGTGAGCCTCCATTTCCTCTCTTGACCCATAATCCACAGTAATTCTGCACTACACTCAGTTCCTCTATTTGTTGTGCTTTTACGCGAGACACCTGCAAAAAATCAACCATTATCAGGATATGAAGTAGTTAACATGAATGCAGCGTACCAGCAGCGCATCATCAACCCAGTATTCCGTAAACTTTCTTTCCAAATAATCAAGTTCAAAAACTGTGGCAGCCGAATTCGTATGTTGAAACAAATACTCGGCAAATATATCGTGATCATTTGCTGAGCAATAATGAAGAATTTTCAATCTGGCTTTTTGAGGGAAAGCTTCTTCATAGTTTTTTTCGAACTCCCTTTTCCCATTAAAGATCTCTTCGGCAGTTAAAAATTTACCTCCATTTTTCGAGACTGGTTGGTGAAAGCTCTGAAGTTATTCGGTGCACAATTTTTTTATTCTAGCATTGCCGGTCAAACTACATTGAACTATCATCAATGCAATTCAGGCTATACACGTTTGCATGGCGCATTCAACCCGTCGCCTGCACTACATTCACATTCGCTGTTCATCAATTCTCCTGACGTACGTAGTTAAACAGGGGCGGGCAACATACGGCCCGCGGTCCGGATCCGGCCCGCGAAGGGATTTTGTCCGGCCCGCGGACAGTTTCCGTCTTACATGATAATGTGGCCCGTAGCTCCAGTAATCAGAGATTCCCCACTACTTACGTAAACGACAAATTTTACTGACTGTATGTTATTATACACATGTATGCGCACTGCGCAGTGAGCGAGGGTGGTGCTTACTCGTAAGTTAGTCGAAGCGAGAAGACTTGCATTATCGGCGTTTACGATGTACTCAACCCTAATGTCATTTGTGGCAATCATTGTGTTTGTCGACTACAATTGTCATTTACACTAGGCCGATATTTCATATTTTTGATTCCGTAACCGTCGACTTGTAGCACGGCACACTGCTAGGCTTTTGTAAGACATCGTTTATGCCAGGGGTCGCCAACTCGAAACGGGTCGCGGGTCACTTTCAAATTTCGTAGAGGTCGCGGGCCGCATGAATTCAATATCGAGATAAAATAGGCCACACAGTTGAACAACCACGCTATTATGTCGTCACCTACCAAACCACGGTGGCCAACCTGCGGCCGTAGAAGGGAAATTTGTGCGTCTGTGGACAAGTAATTCAATTAGAACCGTATGTGTTGGCGGCCGTCGACATGCAATTTGAATTTACCAATTGATTCTCGATTTTATGAGAGATCCTGATTAATCTTATAATTTTCTTCGCGCTGCATAGGGCTCAACAGGGCGAGGTCTTTTGCGCCACGATTGTATGTATGTATGTATGTATTAATGGGTACAACACAGTGGAGCTTATCGCCTTCATGGCCTTGTGCTCCACGACACGAATTTCATAATGTTCAGAGGTCTTTGCTTTTAGTATTCTTGGGAACGTCTTTCAATCTCTCTCGCAGTCATTCTTCATTCTCTCTCGCTCCCAAGCGTTCCCATCGAGGTCTTTGCTGCCGACTTGTAGCACGGCTCACTTTCAGTCTGGGCTTTTCAATGCACTGCCGTTGCAGTGAGGTCGGCGACGAGGAGCCCAGAGAAACCTCCGACACGTAGAAGTGGGCCAGAACCGTGATTCGAACCCACGTCCATTGGTGTCGTGACTGCAGTGTTTAACCAACTGGCGCCACGATTGTAATACTTTGCCTGTTTTCTTTTCCGATCCATAAGCGATGGAATGACATCAGAAACAATTTTCGGCTCAGGCAGTTTAGTTGCTATTGGCAACAAGGTTTCGGTGCGTCTTCCAAATAGCCTCTGTGCTGGAGAGCCAGGAACAGTCTCGCCTGGAGTGTTCCTCCAATCCAACAGTACAATATTTATGTCTTTGTCAGTTGTCGCTTTTCGAAGTAACGATTTGAAGATTTTGACAGCTGATTCCGCCTTTCCTTTCGATTGGCTGTGTCCTGGAGAGCTGGTCGCATGTTCAAACTCATATTCCTTTGCAAATGCCTCGAAGTCATGAGCAGCATAGCATGCAGGGCTTTGGAGCAGCCGGAAATTTAAACTGCTCCAGCTCCGGCTCCGGAGCTCTCTTTTATCATACATTAGCTCCGGCTCCAGCTCCGGAGCCGCATTATAACCACTGCTCCGGCTCCAGCTCCGGCTCCGGCTCTGAAATTATCGAATGGTCCTGTCTATATCAGGGGTGGCCCGCAAATGTGGCCCGCCAGAGGGTTTTGCGTGGCTCGTGAGGTAATGTCCTATTATATTGTGGAAAATGAATTGCTCAGATTGTGAACTTGCAATACAAAACAAAAATTACGATTCTGGCTGCAACACTTGGGATGTTGATGACTAAAATATTAATTCCGACGCATTGGCAGATCCAGGGTCCAGTCACATTTTCAGTAAATCGTCGTACATTTCAATAAACTAAAATAGTAGCGAAATTTTTCTTCACGCTTCGCGTGTTTAATTGTCACACGATTTCTTGCTTGGTAGCCTACCCCCTACTGAAAATGAAAAAAACGCCTAATTTGCCCGATTGAGTCTATTCGCAATTACGGAAGAAAGTCTTTTGGCGTTTGAGCTGCCATAAAAATCGTCGACGGTGAAATGTAGGCACAAAATGAGTGTCGCATATTATCTGAGACCTTCGATATCGATGTGTCCAGACGCCGAATAGTCGTGTCCTTGCAAACTGAGCCAAGCGGGTGGTATACAATAGACCCGCAATACTCACCTAGTTTATTTATAAACTTAGAAAATTTTACCCGCTTGGCGTGGCTAGTGAACCGCGCACTCGTTCGTCAATTGGATGTGCCCCTTTAGCAGAAAAGGTTGGCCATTCCTGGTCTATATAGATTACTAATCTACTAATAGGTTAGTTATCTATAGTAATCTAGAGTCCGTCAGCCGTCAGTAACATCCAATGTAGCAACAAATACATATAAGTGCCGCCGTGCCGGCTTGTGACTTCATACTGAATCTTTGTCAATTGTCGACAACATCATAGTTGCACTAGAACGCAATTTACTCCGTGCCATTGCTGTGCAAGTGTGCATAGCATTAAAATTCAGGCCTGGTGTTCAATTATGATGAATCAGCAGATGGGGTTGTTGCATATATAATAGCATCCTATGAAATATGTCGGAGCCGGAGCTACTCCTCAATTAACGGGCTCCAGCTCCGGCTCCGGCTCCGCCTAAATTTTATGTAGAGCTCCGGCTCCGGCTCCAGTTCCGGTGAAAATGCACGGCTCCGGGGCTCCGGCTCCGGGCTCCGGCTCCGGCTCCAAAGCCCTGATAGCATGGACCATTTTCAGTAATCAATTTCTCGCAGATTCTATGACGTGCCATATATGATTTTAAGCGGCGAATACCTGCTGTAGAAGTCTGTGAGGTCAGTCGATCTACCTCAAAATAATCCGAGTAGTGATCAACTGTAAACAAATAATGTTGTCCGTCAAATTCACATAAATCGCTACCGATTATTTGCCAAGGACGTCCTGGTACCGGATGTGAAATCAGACTTTCCTTCTGTTGGTTGGGTTGGTGTAAGCCACATGTGAGACAGCTTGATACGAAGTCCGTAATATCGTTAACCATTTTGGGCCAATACAAGCATTCACGAGCCCGGCGTACACAACCTTGAATTCCAATATGACTGGCATGAAGTCGCTTGAGAATAGTGCCTTTTATGGACGACGGTATGACAATACGATCACCCTTCAGAACGATTTGATCCGGAAATGTCAACTCCACTTTAAAACAGTAGAAATTTCGAATTGATTGGGGTACCAGCTTGACTTCATTCGGCCGCCCATGTTTTATAAAATTGATTAACGTGTTTATGACAGAATCAGAGATTGTTGCTTGACTGACCATGCCGAGCGTGCAGTTTGATACCGGTCTATCATTCAACATGTCGACATGTTCAATCTGTTGAAAGATGTCAAACACATCAGCAGTTTGTGCGTCTTTGGGTGACTTCGTAGTGTACGCAAAACTCAAAGTATCCGCCAAAAATAATTGTGATCCAGGCTTGTATATCACCTCGAAGTCATACTTTTGGAGCTGAAGTAACATGTGCTGTAACCGTTTTGTGGCATTAAACAGACTTTTCTTTGTGATCACTTCCAGAGGTTTGTGATCGCTTTCTACTGTTACAAATCTGCCATAGACATATAACTCATATTTTGCCATGGCAAAGAGAATAGCAAGCAATTGTTTTTCGATTTGCGCATAGTTGCACTCCGTTGTTGTCAACGCCCGTGAAGCATATGCAACAGGGTAAGAGTTTTGCAATACACAGCATCCTATAGCCCCTTCGAACTGCCATCACATTGCAGTACCATAGGTGCGTTTTTGTCGAAGTATTGTAAAACTGGCGCGTTGATCAAGGTTTGTTTCATTTTCTCAAAGCATGTCCCATGGAAGATTGGATCCCATATGAACGGGTTGTCTTTTTTTAGGAGATCGCGGATGGGAGCGGTTATATCTGAAAGCTTAGGGGCAAAACGCTGCAGAAAATCCGTCATCGCCAAAATTCTCTGGACGCCCTGCATTTTTATGATGTCTTCAAGTTTGCTCGATGAGGGTTTTATACCATCTTTTGAGATGGTATGGCCTAAGTAGGGCACATCAGTCTGCAGATAGCGTAGTTTCGCTTTATTCAGTTTAATACCAGTTTGTTGACAGCGTTTCAACAGTTCAAAGAACTTTTTCTTATTGTCCATAGTCGCATCTTCAACAGTGTCGCCCACGCCATAAATCAAGATGTCGTCCGCGACGGGCGTGATTCCTTCCAGGCCGTCCAGCGCTATCTTCAGTCTTCTCATGAACTCCTCCGGTGCTGGGCTGATTTCGAAAGGCAGTCGGAGCCATCTGTAACGACCATATGGAGTACCGAAGGTAGTTAGATAACTGCTAGTATCATCAAGTTCTACATGCCAAAATCCATTTCCTACATCACACATGCAGTGTAAATACTTTGGCATTGTGCATATATGGTAACACATCATCAACTGTCGGCATTGGATAGTTGTTGCGTTTTAGGGCTTTGTTCAGCGCCAGGGGATCGAGGCACAAGCGGATATCTCCAGATTGATTTTTTACAGTGACCAGATTANATATNCAGGGAGTATGGCAATCCACGGGAGCTATTATNTCAGCATNAACCAAACTATCAATTTTCTCCTTCACTTGTGCTTCAAGTGCCAGGGGTATTTTGCGAACAGGCATCTGTACAGGATTGATAGTGTCATCAATNTCCAGATGANGTTTACCCTCTAGCNNTCCCGTACCATTGAAAACATCCGAAAATTGTTCACATATTTGATCAAACTCCAGTGTAGCAAAATTGGCGAATTCAGGATCCTTCGCTGTAAGAGCTTGTACTGAAGGTTCCTCGATCATTATGTTTTCAAAATTGATCGTAATTAGTTTCATCCTTTGAGCATCGGCGGAACCAATGATGGAAGTGTTCGGCTTCTCAACCACTACAAATTCTAGCAAGTAGTTTTCACCATTCTTTTTATTGGTGATTTCCAACGTTGTTATTCCGAGAGGCCTTATCACTTCCTTATTATATACAACCAGTCTCATAGAAGTAGGTTTCAAGTTGAGCATTTTTGTGTCACCAGTTACATTCAAGTAATCTCGCCATGAAAGAACATTTACGGTTGCGCCACAATCAATTTGGAATTTTACATACATGTTAACCAGGTATAACAGAGCAAATATTTTCTTAACATAGGATTCCTCCGTAGCACTCACATGCTCAAACGAAAGAACTTCGTCATCCTCTTGTTCATCCGAATCAATGCGATCAGCTGATATCATCATCACAGTTGCCTGACATGCCACGGCAAAATGGTCTTTTCCGTTACAGCGTGAACAAGTTTTGCCGTTAGCCGGGCAATATCGCCGACTTTTCTACAAAACTTGCAGAGTTTGGGGAGCTCTTCCGATTGAGGTGTAGGACCATCACATCCTCGATTCATTTTAGAGTCCCTTTCAGCAGCTGGCCATATCCTTTGCTTGTAGGGGAGATGTGGTACCGATGGATCAAAAATTGGAAAATGATCGCTGGCCCCAAAATGTTCAGCCGAAAATAGCAGATCATTGCTGGCTCAGCACTTTGATACAAGCTCTACCTATCGCGCACATATACATGAATATCCGTCTTTTCGAACAATATTTATGGACGTTTAAAATTTGTTGCTCGAACGTGTCATCGGTCCCCACCCGGTGGGTCCAATGGCACACGACCCGGGGACCTATGACACATATACCCTGAAAAACTCAGATGTGACAACTTTTCTTGCTCAGTATTATAATCTGAGCTACAGCAAGCCAAAGAAGAATTTTCGGTCGCAACCGTCAAAAAATAGATTAAATATTAACAGAAATTGTGTCATAAAATCACGTTTCGATTTAGGCTCGGACTTATTAATTTGAGGGTACATACATATTCCCCGAAAATCGACGGTGTGACTTCCAAATACCTCGTTATAGCGATAAAACATCATATGCAATTATTACATAAAGATTTTCTGTACGTAGTCATGTCATAATTAGTATGATTGATTATTTTGTTTGATTTGTATATTGTATCATCGGTCCCCACCCTACTAATTTTGGATATGAATCGAAAAAAATTCCACTCAAGGAACGTATTGAAAATAATATTAGGTTCCATTATATAGCCTGATACAAGCTCTAGACTTCACAATAAAAATGATTGCTGGTTTGTTCGTGTTGAAGGTTACAATGAAAATGTATATGTCGATCTAAATTTGGTTCACACTAGGGATGGTGTGAACGTGTGGTTCACGTTCGTGTTCTGTGTGTGAACCTCGGAAATTTGGAGGTTCGCGTTCACAACAGAACCTTAGTAGGTTCTGAACTGTGAACCTTTTTCATATAGCCCATTACAATTTTCACTTCATTATAACATCTTTCGTTCAAATTTATTGCATTTCAACTGCGGGCCACTCTTTGCATGGCGCTGGCAGTATAAAAAATCAACACCAAACGAGCATGAACCTTGACAATCTCACAAGTTCTATTGCTCTGTCACAAAAGTTTGCTCGAAATATCCAGCCTTCCGCTTGTGAATATTCAGTGACTGTATGCTGTGAGCTTGACCCGCATTCCCGCAATCACGCAACATCACGAGCAAAATGTGTAGTCAGCGAATGATGCTTACTCAGCAAATCAATGAGATTGATATCGTTTTCTAGCGGGCGTACGCGTTCAATCTTGACTTCATATTTTTACTTTATCATTAAAACCAAATCTTTGCGATTGAGGTGTTGGCTACTGCTGCATAACTCGTTAATGGGGTAATATCGGCAGCAAGTTTTACACTCTGCTCAGTATCAATGTAGCAAAGCTCAGACGCTGCATACATTGTCCGGTCTGGCCTGGACCGTTAAGGCGTAAGCTTATATTCCCTGGTAAGTCCTCGTCGAAATTGTTGGCTAAGCGACGGAAGATATTGATCTTATCGGATGATTAGATCATTTGATTGCATAAGTTGATACATTTAATTACGTTTGAAACCCCAATATGTACTTCAGCATTGTGGCATTCTGTGGCCCGAATCGTCGCTAGGTATCGTGTACAGTGCAGCGTACAGTAGCCTTGGAATTAGCAATATGACGTCACGTGACGTCATGAGGTTCACGTTCGTGTTCACACAGAACCTTTCAAAAAGGTTCGAGTTCACACGAACCTGAACCTTTCAGAGGTTCACACCATCCCTAGTTCACACCCCCAAAACAAAAAACATCTGTGAGAGACCCCATAGTTCGCGTACGTCGGATTTTTTGCATGTGAGGAAAGATGTTGCCAGCATGCATGTAATTATCATAGAGAATTTTCAAAGTATTTTCGGTCGCAGTGATCCATTGGTACCACATCTCCCCTACTTATTTTGTATCGCATGAATTGCAACGTCATCTGACGTTAGATTCATTTCTTCCATTTGCAGAGCAGTTGACTCAAACAATCTGCAGCTCGAAATACAGGAGTCCAATGTAAGTCCTGTCTCTTGTAGGAGTTCTCTTCTCAGCACAACATCGGATATGCCACACACAATTTTGTCTCTGAGAAGCTCATCTTCCAAGGTTTTAAAATCACAGGTTTTTATCAGCCTTCGCAGCTGTTCGTAGTATGTGTTGAATGATTCATTTGAAGCTTGAATGCGACTGAAAAAACAGTACCTCTCGTATATAATGTTGATCTTCCCAACATAGCGCTACTCCATTTTCTTCAATACGACTGGGTAACTGTTGGCGTCACCTTCTGATAAAGTAATGTCATCATAGACATCACACTCATCTGGTCCAAGAGCCGCTTTAAGAGCCGGAATACGAATGGAATTCCTCTTTATTGAGTTTTGTAGCCACTTCATAATTCTCGTTATGGCGCTTGCAGTTCTTCCAGTTGGTGGCCAAATCACCAGAGATAGTTAAAGGATACGGATGGGGTATCACGTATCTTAGATCCATATAGTTAGATAAGATGATAAATCTTTACGTCGAGCTAATGACAGATTTAGAGCTCGCAAGTTCAGTTATCTTCTGACACCATGTTTCTTGCTGTATTTATTATGCCTTCCATGTGTCATCAACCAGATATAAGATAAAAGATGAAGCGGTCAAGCACGAGTGGTCCCTGATGCGTCATGCGGTCATGTACAGTTGGGTAAGGCATGACGTCATACCTTGCTACTTTACAGGGAAGCATCATCATAATACATACAATAACCCACGTAACATCCAGGACCAAGAGAAGGCCGCGTTTATTTTCCCCCGTTTCAATCAACTACCATGCCGTTCGGATGGACGAATAGAAGCAGCACTTTTAGCCGTTTCATCTCCGAGGTTACGTCCGGAATCCAACATATTTTGTGTTTTTAGATGACAATTTAATCACCACCCACACTTAACATAAATATTTGGCGACGCTCAGAAAGCTACCCGAGTTGGTTCTGGTTATTAACATTGACAAGTGCGAATTTGGTGAAGAGGATATTGCATTCCTGGGACATTTAGTAGGTATTGAGGGAATCGGTCCCCCTGCCTACAAAGGTTGATGTGACAACAAATTACCCTCGCCCAGATAACGCAAAGCAACTACGATCCTTTCTTGACCTTGTGTGTTACAATCATCGATTTGTGAAATACGTCACTATCATCGATTTGTGAAAAACTGCGCAACTATCTTGAAGCCGGTCTACGCTATTGTGAATCAGTCATCCCACAAGTGGAGCAGGAAGGCTTCCCGGAGGTAGCAATCGACACGAGACCCTCCATGGGACATTCCCGTGGCACTCCTCAACTTCTTGAGTATCTCTGACGGTTTCAAACCACGACAGTGTCAACTATATAGCTCTTGAACCCGATCTCGTAGCAGGACAGTACAGTAATCTAGCAGGATTTGGCGTAAAATTCCAAAGCAATCTGGGTTCTCGATGCCAGGAAGCCTCATCCAGGTGGATTCATGTTGGTTTCCATCAAGACAGCGCAAAACGTAATTGTACCGAGCAACATCATCGCCGACGCCATGAGAATGGAATCCAGCTTCTGCAGACACAAACCAAGACATCGGTCCATGCGACCAAATTTGCACCACGGGCATAGTTACACGCAGGTGCGCGTTGAAAGGTTGGGCAGCAAGATCATCTCGTTCATCTTGCACGGCTCGTCGTCCGTGATTTCTTGTAGACATCACGTTGAGCTGTATTCGCGCCGTCTTCAAGAATGCGTGTGGATCACGTCCGGCGTTAGATCACGTCTGGGCCATGTAGTATTATCTCCGAGCTTCTAGCTGTAAGAGTGACTACTTACTTAGACAGATACCTTTACAAGCCGAACTCCAACGGTATTACCAGCAGACCACATGCTTGTCTGTCATCAAAACAATACGGAACCCATCGCTATGCTCAATCAACCATATCATAACACCACATCTCTCTTTTTTAGTGAGAGGGACATGGACACGACTTACATCATATGCAAGTGACAATACAGCAGTGTTGGGATCAAGTCACTACCTTCGAGTCACGAGTCCTCTCGAGTCATTCCACATNTTGACTCNAGTCAAGTCAAGTCAATCGATTTTCGAAGGTGACTCGAGTCAAGTCAAGTCACNCGTTTTTTGGAGGTGACTCGAGTCAAGTCGAGTCGAGTCAAGTCAAGTCAAGTCACGAGTCAAGTCACGAGTCAAGTCACAATTCAAGTCAATTTGAATTTTCGAAGCATGAGTGATGATTCAAAGTCATTACATTTTGCTCGCTGCGTGAAGTAGGCTACATATNAATTGGCTATTTANCCGGAATGAAATAACAAATTTGAAGCTGAATACATGTCANAAGGTGTTGTGTCACTCATGCATATGTAGANCTGGTAATAAAATNCGTGAGNATCTGTATAGCTCCATGCTTCAGTCNGTTATTATCATCCAAAATTGAAGATCGAATTCGAAGCCTCGGGAAGTTNAAACAAATGGATATCGTACAATACACTACCCATCCATCTACACATCCGTAAGCTTATAAACGCATAAACTATATTCGTTCGATTTAAATCACGCAATAAAGTTGGTAAAGGTGAGNCGTCTNANAATTAGAGATGCGTTGCTATTAGAATTAGATTAATCTACTATTACTACAACGTAANCTGTGATAATTTCGCTTGCGGTCANTTTATTTGTGATGTAACAANGGAGGATCAGTGAAACGTACAATCAGTGAATGAGTGGNTATTCTNACAAGTGACATCGGCGTATNGCAAACAATCCGAACATACACAAAGACACAGATNCTNGATCGANCCAGTTAACTTGATGACTTGAAATTGACTCGTGAANTTTGCTCCGAGTCACGAGTCAATCCACATTTTTGAAGCGCCGAGTCAAGTCAAGTCAAGTCATTTTGGCAAAGTGACTCGAGTCAAGTCAAGTCATACGAAAAAGTTGACTCGAGTCTGACTCGATTCAAGTCATGACTCGAGTCATCCCAACACTGCAATACAGCAGCAATAACAATATATATACAAGGTGACACTACCCCTGCAAGGTTAGCAAGAGCAGTGACTCGAGTCATCCCAACACTGCAATACAGCAGCAATAACAATGTATATACAAGGTGAAACTACCCCTGCAAGGTTAGCAAGAGCAGGGCATTTAAACCTATCAGACAGAGTCACCCACTCACCAGGGAGGTAGACAGATACCTTTACAAGCCGAACTCCAAGTTTATTACCAGCAGACCACATGCTTGTCTGTCATCAAAACGGAACCCATCGTTATGCTCAATCAAGCATATCATAACACCACAGGTCACCAAAAGTATGACCTGCTTTGGCACGCTGACTGGGTATAGACTACACGCCGCGTTCCATCTAGGGTCCGCAACAGTGAGTAGGCGAATGCGGTGGCCTGCACTTTATTGTATAACAGAAACATCAACGGACTAAGGATAGAATAACAGCGTTGGTCGTACAGCGTCGGGCGATCGGCAGATAGAAATGCGGCCGCACTTGTCAGGTAAAAAGGCCGTAGCAGCGGCGTGCATCTCACGAAGGTCTTGTTTAGATAGTCGGAACCAAGACACTGTCACGCACAATGATCAGCGATGATTGTTATTGGATGATCCGGCGTCGAGAAGGTATGTGCGGTACACCAATCCGTCATATAACCTATCGATAGATACGTCTCGTATTTTGTAAATAAAGGAAAACCCATTGCGTCGATTCATCTAGCCCAGTGGTTCTTAACCTCGCTCCAAGCGCCCCCTAAGGTGCGCTGGCGATTTTTGAGGGGGCGGAAACGCTCAGGGGGCGATAGGGGGCGCTGGTCTCAGGGGGGCGGTATGGGGGGCGCTGGAGAAAAATGGCTTCTCAATAGATGATGTGGTGATAGGACATTTCCTTAATTATTAGGAGCAAATTATCACTGAAAACTTCGTTATATATAGCCTTCAAAATACATATAAGTTCAATTGTCCATAGGCGCCTAAATTACTAGCAACGAATGTTCCTGTCTTGGCAATCTGAACCCCTGAAGACGAATTCCATCTGGCAGGGAAAAATTACATGCCAGTGAAGAAATACCGATTTGAAATCGTGTGCATCTTTTAGTTTAGTACGATTTGGCGACAGGGATATTCCTGTTGGGTGATATCCCTGTTAGGCGATTCTATATTTTTTGATATTGCAGACAGGAGGTCACGAAATAACATCATGCAACGAAGTCATACCAACGGGTTCGCCCGCCCGAATATGTATAATTATTAGTTACGGGCCCTACAGTTTCCAAGACACCTCACAATATTCGCTTTAAGTTCTGATGAGTCTGCGCAAACTCAACAACTCACTGCGCTGACCCTTGGACAACAGTGCGTAACGACTAAAAAAAGGTCATAACTTCGGATTTGTTGTGCGCAACGTAGATTTTCTGTGCGCAGAGACCGTGTCAGCACTGCGCACGTGCGCAGCTTAGAGGGAACATTGCACCTCACTCAGCTCTACCGGTAAATCTGGTAACGTGAGCAGATAGTACAAGAAATTGACAGCAATATATATGTTATCCCGGATCTTACTGACCGATTTTAGCATGAATTATCGAAATTTTACGATACGAAACGACAAGAAGCTATACAGTTCAATATTTTATTATTGAAGAATACGCTGGTGAATACATAAGGTGTTACAGAAGTCGATATAATGATAACTAGTAATATCAATCCTATTTATTGAGCTTAATACGCCTTGCAGCATTATACTACGGTTATGCTGGTAAGGCTTCGTTTGAGAAAGGGCCAACATAAATAATCATGTCGATATTCTTCATGCATGTATTTGTGTATCGTATTGATCTATTCCTTCAATCAGCTTCTTGAAATCGGTCACCCCCTCGAACGACTTGAAAATTTCCAGCTCCACGAATGAGTCATCGGAAACCATCACTGATATGTAATAATTTACGCCATCAGCCAGCTTTGAACGGTAAAAGGTACGATAAGATATCGCCTTAAACTTTTTGTATTTCATTCCCGCCCATTTCTCCGCTTCTTTCTTGTAAGCATTGATCATTTTCTGTGTGTTTTTAGTTGCAGGTTCGCACACAGATTGTGTAATTGGGTATAATGGGTAGGTCGAGGAATCTGCATCAAACCGCATCGACTTTGATATTCCAGTTAGGAATATTTTTCCATACAAGGACTCGTGAATTCCCAATCCTACGCAGGAGGATCCATTCTCCCTGCTTTTCACTTCTACCTTGATCAAGAAATTTATTCCTTCCGAAACACAAGAGTCGAACGATACAGCTTTTAAAGTATCGAACTCCAATCCAGCTTCTCGGAGCTCCCCATCCAGTTGATCCACCATATCCTGAATTCTCTTTGTTGCGTCATAACCAAATAAGCCCGGTATTTGGCATGGCTGCGCGTCTAGAGCTAATATCGACTTGTCTCGAACTTGAGAAACTGATGTTAGATGAACCTGCCCCCCTAAAGATTCGAATAACTGGATAGTGGTGTAAGATCGAGGGTTCGACTCGACCAATACACCAATGTGGTAAGTGATCCCTTCATGCATTTCTGAGCGGAATGCTATCGCGGTGAAGATATTGAACTTCTTTCCCAGCTGTTCTTCAACCTCAGCTTGAAATCCATTTGCCAGTGTTCTAATTTTCTTCATGGGTACTGAATACCTAGTAGGTTGATCAATGGACTTGTTATAGCCAGGAACCGGGTAGAATGGACCTGGAATGCATGGAGCTACGCCCTTCTTAATTCCATTGAGTGTGACGACTCCATTCAGACTCTCATGCAATCCAAGTTGAAGCACGGATTTCTCCGACACTTGAACCACTACCAGGTAATTGATTCCTTGCGAACCTGCTGCTTTGCAGTTGATTCCGTCCAAACATTCTGCACGAAATGACACCGCGTTGAATAGTATGAAGGTTTGTCCTGTTTGCAATTCCACTTCTTGCTTTGCTCCATCAACCATGCTTTGTATACGCGGTGTTGCTGAATTTGGCGGAGCGATCGCTCTTTCGATTTCTGAAGTTTTCCTTTCGGACGGCACTTCAGTTGCGTCCGCAAGCCAAATCTTGTCTTCGGGGGACTTGAATATTTCCAAGACCGCGAAAGATTGGTACGATAATTGGACCGTTACGACATAAATCTTTCCAAGAACGAGTTGCGAACGATACGATATCGCCTTAAAAAAGGCAAATTTCTTCCCGAGTACTTTCTCAGCCCTTTTTCTCACTCCATCGGTCATTTTCTGGATCTTCTCATCCGCAGGTTGCACCAATGAGAACCCATTCGCCCTAAACTTAGTTTTATCCATAGTAATTAAAATTTATATGCTGTAGGATAGAAGGGTAGTACAAAAGATCAAATATTATAGATATAGCATGTTAACATACATACAGTGCTGTGTACAGTTTTGGTGAAGCGCTATTCACTGATACAGTCAGTGACGTGCGGTATTGGAAGGCAAGTGAGACACCGCCCCACCTGTCGCCTGGATGAGTAGAGAAAATTGTGAAAATCTACTTCAAGGATTATTGATATTTACCGTCGATGTTCATGAATACATAAATTTGAATATATTTTCATTCAACATCACAAACTGTCATATTTATTGTTAAAAAATACAGCGCGAAAAGAAAGATGAGGCGTAGTGGAGGCACGGTATGGTCGTTCCTCACCTGCGATAATGCGATTCCTCATAAAAAGCGCAGAATTCGAAATAAGTGGTAGGCTATCTATCCAATGCTATTCTTGCATCAATTCCGAAAGTCCGAATATTAACTATCTTAGAGCACTAGAACCTCCTACAAATCGCCAAGGAATCCGAAATTTGACGTAATGGCATCACAGAAAAATAATAGCCAGGTGAGCCAGATTCGAATACGTCTCACTCATTGCTGGCTAACAATCGGGCAATCGCAGCACAGCGAAATACGCCATTCATTTTGGTAACTGACGGTGTTGATGAGTTACATAGTAGCGATGGCCAATACGTAATGCGAATCAAATATAATATCTTGGAGATGTAGCTTTCATGTATTCCTATCCATGGCTACGTTAAATCGCGTATGTCATAGTTACTTATATAACCTGCATTGCCAGCAACTTTGATGTCAGTGAGTGGCTTAAGTCGAAGTACATACCATATGAGCGATGTAATCAATCCAGGCAAAATGGAGCCAGACAAAGGCCACCATCTACTCTGCGCATCTTGTGAATGTGAAATTGTCGCAGGCCTAATTGCCGATTAATGTCTGGAATACGTGGGCCTTGGCTACGAAAGAATTTGGTAAACAATTTTGTATTTGTAGTGCAGTAGAAACTGGCATACTAATAGCATTCTGGGTATTAGCATGGAACCGCTGATTACTAGTCGTTAACCGGTAATTATAGACATATGTGATGGTTGTCGGACAAGTACTTAGACCAGTGGTTCCCAACCTTTTTCGACCCATCGCCCCCTTTTCAAGGTCAACACCGATCATCGCCCCCAAAAAATTTTGTGTACCGAAAACTGGGCATACAAACTGTAATCACCGGCGAGTTGACTAAAAAAAAAGGTCAAATTGTCGGCTCGATGTCTAAATTGACACACTTTTGTAACAAAATTTCCTTGGGATGACTGAAAAAAAAAAGGTCAGCCGTTTTGACGCGTCATCGCCCCCTTCGCTATTTTCGCCCCCCGTCGCCCCCTTTGTCCCTTTTCGCCCCCCTAGACCGCCAAATCGCCCCCTGGGGGGCGATATCGCCCACGTTGGGAACAACGGACTTAGACCGTACTCAGACTCAACTATAGTCAGCGGTGCTATATAATTAAAACTGATTTTGCTTACTGTCATAGATTTACAAATTTGTTTACTTATTTTTCCAGTAGCTTAGGACGCCGCGTTCAGAAATTTATCGACCATTGTAACACCGAGAATGCTATTACCGAGGCGGACATTACCAAGAATGACATTACCGAGAATGGACATTACCGGCATGGACCGAGAACAAACATTAGCGAGCGAGAAGGACATTACCGATAACGAGATCTATACCTGAGATTTGCCAGTGAATATATCCACATAGGATTTCGGTAATCTCAACATCGGTGATCCAAATTCCTTGAATGTCAACATACTGTAACTGCTTGTGCTACGATGGCAATAAAAATAAAGTTCAACACACAGCTGAGATGGAGAATAGTACTTATGTAATGAGATTAGCAGACCTGGTTCTCACGATATCATCGGTGGCCTGAATAATCTCCTCGGCAATAGGCCTTGTGCGCAAAATGTCCCATCTTACAACGCAACTGCTTGTATTAACGATAACGTGCGCACTGCGCATATACATAACCAGCTCCATTAGCATGTAGTTACAGTGTCGTACGTATCTGGTTTCACATCTCTAATGACAGAAAGCGGGTTGCGACTAGGGTCGCATTTAAAACAAAAATCAATTTAAAACAAATATGCTTGAAACAAGGCCCTTGTTTAAAACATGTTTTTATTGTTTTTTATGATTTTTCAAGCCATGGCGTCACGAATATTCCTGAGACTGCCAAGGCACACAGGCCTTGGCAGTCTCAGGAATATTCGTGAC
>ATSW01011337.1:0-13719 GCA_000444245.1 Botryllus schlosseri
GGTTCGCGTTCACACGAACCTGAACCTTTCAGAGGTTCACACCATCCCTAGATTTACACCAGGCCGATATCTATTCCTTACTTTTGATTCGGTAGCTGCCAACTTGTAGCACAGCCCACTTCTTGGCTTATTTAAGACACCGCTTACGCGGATGAGATGACGAGGAGGAGCTTGGATAAACCTCCAACACTGAGGTAGGAATTTTGGAGTCGGACTCGAACCCACAACCAATTGGTGTTGCAGCTGTGGATTATGCCACTACGCTATCTCGCCACCCTATGATATATGTGAAATGTCAATTACGCGCTTTTGTGTATTATGTTTGGCCACGGTCGCCCTCAATGCATGCAGTCACCAGGGATTTTCTCAGAAATATGTCTGAACTAGGTATGATGAACTGAACCGCGTAAGCGGCGTCTTAAAAAAAAGCCTAGAAGTGGGCCGTGCTTCAAGTCGACGTCAACGAAGTCATAATAAAGAATATCGGCCTGGTGTAGTCGAAAAACTCTGTGAATACTACAAACAACAACAGTAACCCAGCAGTGATCCACTCCACACACGTCAAATCCGTTTTTCAGAGACCGCAAGGATTGCGATCTGGCGTACAAGAGATGGCTGCGGCAAAAGCAAAAAGAATCGCCGAGCCTCAAGACGACAGACAAAAAGCACATACAACAGTNTANGNGACANGATATTTACCGCATGCGGCAGCTCCAAAGATTAATTATGTCGATTAGAACNTCCCAAAAACGCTGATCGCGCTGACTGCTGACGTTTTCTGCGCTGTGCAAGTCTTTTTATATGTGTATCCTATNAATTCTCATTTTCAATTGCAAATTGTCGAAGGTAATTGATGGTTCTGTGTTATGTGTTTTCTTCGACCTGAATATCTAATGATTAGGTGGCGATTCTAATCTAATCTCCATGAGGAGCATTGTGGCTTAATCCTCCCTGTTAGATGTATGTCGCCATCAATTTTTTGGAGTTGTGNCAGNGCGCCACTCACTATGTACTGTTACATCAGCCCGATTGTGGCCGTATAAGTGTATATTGATGTGTTTGTCAACTTCAATCCTACCATCAATACTTACCTGATTTACTTGTAAGTAAGATGTTAATTGTGCGCTGCTAATTCCGNGGTAATTGTCAATTACTTAGCCATAATATGTAATCTCTNCAGGCGTAGTTCTGACAATGCCGGAATGGTCTCTACTTTGAATGTATGGCGAACATACACGGAAGCCGCTAAAAAGACTGCGAGAAAGATGAATCTTNATTTCGATATTTAAGACCCCTATTGGAGAATATTTCTAATCGCCATAGTGATCAAACTGAATATCCTCAGACCCGGATTCTGTACACAGCATGTATACTGAAGTTTNTATTATTNACACCTGGTAACTGTGTTTGAAACATCCTATGTGCCTTCGATAAGGTACACGTGGCCTGTCGTAGGTTACTGAGTAGCANCATTTAGTAATATGTGGTTTGTGCTTTCCATGACCCATCATTGTCTTGTCGCTAAAGATTAATGTCTATTTCTATAAAATTACCTAAAACTGCTACTTTCTTTCCTATATATACTATGGGTATATTTGTATGATTGTCGTTGTCAAGTGGGCTACAACTGCGTATGTTGTGTGCCTATGTTCTATACCCCAAATATATTCAATGTTTATCTACCAAAACCATTGTGGCGCTAGGAAGTGCAGTTTGATTCCGACAAGTTGCTTGGCGGAAAGACGCAACCAGGGTAAGGAATGGGCACACGCACATGTGTGGACGCGGGAACATTTTTCATTACGTACGTATGGATGGGTGATGGGTCGTAAGCTCTGTCATCTGCAGGATTAAAGGTTGCAGGTCTGCTTTACCGCNGCGGAACAGACAGGTGTGAGTCACGCTGCGGTACTGTCTTTACAGTGGTAGCTGTCGTTTATGGTATTTGTCGACTACTATGGTCAATGGTCATTTACACCAGGCCAATTTTCTTCATTTTTATAACGTAGCTGCCGACTTGTAGCACGACCCACTTCTAAGCTTTTATAAGATGATGGCGAGGAGCGTAGATAAACCTCCAACACTTGGGTAGGAGTTCTGGGGTCGGACTCGAACGTGCAACCCATTTGTGTAGCAGCTGTGGATTATACCACTACGCTATCTCGCCACCTTTACAGTGGCGATTTATTCATGTAGGACGAGGTAGACCCTCGACCCTGAAGTGTGTCTTCCGTTTTCAGGAAATCGAAAATGTCCTAGTTTTTGGCAATTCGTCCCCCTTTATAGCTCTGACAGCCAGGTCAATCGACAGTCACACCAAAAAGGCTCCATAAGTGACGCGAAATCTCTAATGTGTAAGTCCGTACGGGCCTTCCGGGAGTCGGAATGCAAAAATCCCTTTTTTTAGTCAACACAAGAGGCTTTCCAGTAAAAATGTTCAAATCAGTAGTTCTCTAGTCCGGTGATCTAACTTCTATGATGTGTAAAAGGTGTCCAACTTTCCGGATCCCAAAATATGGTAACCCTTCTAGATGAAAAATATGCATTATAGGCATACTACTACGACGCCCTTACCATTCACATTAAAGATAGTTGGCGCAATACTCGTTCCCGAGAATAAACGAGACGTCATCTCGCTTACCCGAAAAAAATGTCTTATTATGCCAAGACCTAATCGATCATTGCTGACCAATTTCAACAATTCCGACTGTTTCTCTGTACTTTGTCTTGTAATCCCGTTGAAGCGTACCGAATCGTCGCAATTAGATAACATCCCGGGGTGATATTGAAACCTTAAGATTCATTTTGCCACCGCAACGCGAATACCTTTGCGGCCATTGACGCCAAATAATATCCGGAAATTGCTTGTGCTATCTTGATTGCGGCGTCGGGTTACGTTGCCTGTTGACGCATCTGCGCTTTTGACACGCAAATGGCTACATTTTTCGTGTCGGCAAGGCTACCGTTTTTTTTTCGAGAGCGCAAGGAATACTCAATATTGCAACAGACGTCGTGGATACTACACAGTGACTTGGCGAACTTGGTCCTCATCCGTATACTCTTGTGCTATTTTCTCCTTATTCTCAACACTATCCATGGCTAATTGGCTATACGCCCGTGATTTTACCACGTCTGTGTATGTGATTCTACCACAAGAACGGCTGAAGGACACAGGATATTCAACCATTCCACTACGAGCGCACTGTATATTCGTGCACTTAGGGTGATAAATTCCACCACGCTCATAAGTTTAAACCCTAGAAAAATCACATATTAACCGGACGAGGTATCAAATATATAAATTGTCACTCGCGAGGCCGTGTTGTAGGTTGAAATGTAGCATATGAAACATTTGAAATATCGGCGTATTTACCACGCGCAGATACGAATTGCCAAAAATGAAAATGTAATGTTGAAGGATCATGCACATATGTACAATTGTACACCAGTTGTCCATACATTAACATGATTGTATTATAGCATAAATTTGTGAATGCAGCTTGAAACTTCTGACTATTTAGGGTTCAGATGAGAATCGGAACATTTCTCGACGTAAAGCGACTATTTCAAACAATAACAATATTAATAAACACTCGGCTTATGTTTTCTTCTTGCCAATACAATTTGACATAAGCTCGTCAAAAACGCTTGGTAACAATTGATTTTTCACAATAACAATTTTGATGTTATCAAAATCCGGACATCGCAGAAGTAATACGAATGCGATGCAAAGTTTTCAAACACTTTCTCATCGTAACTGCAATAGCTATACTTTCACTGCGCATGTATCATGCTGGATGTGGATATTGAGCTATAGTATAGTTTTGTTATCTATCCACAACTATGTTACGTAGCTTCATCGCTATAATTATTCGCAAGATCATATTTTGCGCCTGGTAAACCGAATGTCCTTCAGTCGTCACTGCGCTCATTCGAGCTGCGGGTAACTCCATGTGTATTATCATGTGACAATGCCGTATCGTTTTGCTGTCGTCTCTGCTTGGCACTTTGTTGGCATTCGGCCTTCATGCCATGTCGCCACTTTTACGAGACCTTGTCGTAATTAAATGCCAGCGCTCGTGAATTTTTGCGATGCTTCTTCGGTGAATTAACGCGTTTGCGCTTTGAGCCGTGTTTGCGTCTCCGTCGCCCTGTCGAAGACCTCGATTTTCCACATCGGCGTCTGCTTTTCTTATCGTCAGGGTTCTTCCTTTTGAACTTTTTCCGACAATTCTTTCGCTTTCTCTTTCTTCTCGGGCCTACGCAATTTTCGAACGTATGGTCAGTTACCGCGATAAAGTGATACAAAGATATCGCCAAGCTGTTTTTTACTTGAAAAAAACAAAAGCGTAAAAATTTGTTAAGTAGAGGTATAAGTAGTCTAAATTACATAATTCTACTTGAGTAAGTGGCACAAGTACGCAAAACGAAAACTTGAGTACTCTGAAAATGCAGTATTACTTCATTATACTGACAAGCTTAGTCCGCGTTATGCGTGTGTTATTTATATGTATTGGGTCGGATGTGGACTATACTTCTACAATACGTTCGAACCGCTTTTCAAGTCGTAGTGGAAAGTTGCTACATTCCAAATAACTTCAATGGGATTTCCAATGGACAGCTTTGCGAGACAAGGGAAGCAGGATGATGGGTGATGGGCACAAGTCAATTATTATTACGTTTTTTCCTGTCGTTATCAATATCAAAGATTCTAGCNANTAACANTAACAATATGAAGTTATTGTTTCGCGTTATTCTGAAGTTCTGTACCACAAATCACTTGTTCAAATACTTTCGCAAAAGGTACAGTGACCAACAATTGGAGATCCTTAATAAGTTGGTCAGAACTCGGGGGAAAATTCGAAATCTACGGTATCATGTAGCCTTTCTTAAGGCTTGTATAAAGAAAAGAGTTGTACCAAAGTTTCTGAAGACGAGGATAGAGAAATCGCGTGCTCGCATCAACTCCAGGATTGAGAGTGCATTTTTACATGATGAGATCGAGAACAGCATAAAAGAGATGAGTACCGTAACGCAACGTTGTGCCAAGCTTAAGCAGCAGGCAGTGCAGTTTNTATCTTATTTTGACCTGATACGGTTTTGTCGTTATATGGCCAAAATTGATGCACGTAAAGAGGATGAGAAGGTACGGCAGAATGAGCGTAACATCAGCTTGCTTCTCAAGACACGATACGGTACCAAGGCAGTTGCTGGTAGTAAGGTTATTACCAACTTATCGGACTATGAGCTGAGTGACACAGAAGAGTTGGTACTATCNCTTGGTCTTGATTTTTCTGTGCCACCGACAGAAATCAAGCGTGAGGAAGTCTTTGCTGAATTTGAGGTATTACTTGGACAATTGTCACATCATCACCAGAAATTTGATGATGAAAGCAGAGCAAAGGAACACAGTGAGAAAATTGTGGCCCTTAAAGCCAAACTAAGTAGCTTAGCGCATGGTTTTTGTGGAACTCCAATCGACAGAAGTGATTTCACGATGACGTCCGATTGCTACAGGAGCATCAGATCCCTGAAATCCAATAAGTCAATTCACATAACCAAACCTGATAAAGGATCTGGTGTAGTCATTTTGAATAAGTGTGACTACATTTCTAAAATGGATTNAATTCTCGGCGACAAGTCTAAATTNGAAATCCTTGGCCCTGCGTGTGACAATGACAACACCTCCAAGATAGAAGCTCGTATTCANCGTCTACTATTGACCCTCAAGAAGGCGGGAAAAAAAATCTCTTCTGCTGAATACGACGATATCAGACCCACTGGCTCCATTCGACCACGTATGTATGGTCTTCCGAAGACCCATAAATCGAATGTACCCTTACGTCCGATACTATCGATGGTTGGATCAGCGTATCACAAAGTCGCGAAGTGGATTGCGAGATATCTTGAGCCGGTGAGTTTGTTCTATGGTGGTAACTGCATTCGTGACTCGTTCACATTTGCTAATACCATTCGTAATGTTGATCTCGATGAGTCCGAAATCTCTATGTGTTCGTTTGATATATCTAGTTTATTCACGAACGTGCCAGTTCAAGAGACTATAGAGATTTGTGCCAATGAACTCTATGGTGGTGTCCTTCCATCTCCTCCATTCTCAAGGTCTTCTTTTGTTAAATTAATGCGATTGATCACTTGTGATGTCGAATTTAGTTTCAATAACACCATATATACACANATCGANGGTGTTGCAATGGGATCGCCGCTTGGTCCCATTCTGGCTAACATTTTTGTGGGGTATTACGAAAAACGGTTATTCGAAGATATTGATCGACCATTAATGTATCAAAGATATGTTGATGACACCTTCGCCATATTTGAAAATGAATCCCAGTGTGATTTGTTTCTGAGCAAATTGAATGGTCTTCACCCATCACTGAAATTCACCATGGAAAAAGAGGTCAATAATTCATTAGCATTCCTTGATGTTGTAGTGGAAAAGACGGGTGCTAATTTTGTTACATCAGTTTACCGTAAGCCTACATTCAGTGGGCAATACATTTCGTGGGATTCTTTCTGTCCAGTAAAACGTAAAGTAAATTTGATAAGAACTCTGGTACACAGGGCTCTGATGATTTGTAGTAAAGTCAAACTTGATTCTGAATTGGAGAACATTCGGTCAATCTTTCAGTCAAATGGTTATCCTGATCATATCATTAAAATGACCATAGATCGTAAACTCAAAGATTTCAGAAAAGTTAAACCGTTTGGACCTAGAAAATGTCCTGTTTATTTGCATCTTCCTTGGATTGGGAAAGTGTCCAACAGGTTTGAAAAACAAATTAAATCGTCAGTGAGCCATTGTTTTTCACAAGTAGAACCTCAGATAATCTTCATGACGAAATCTCTGATGCCTGCAACGCAAAAGGATGTGCTACCTGCGACAAATCAAAGCAATATAATATATGAATACACGTGCCGATGTGACAGTCGGTATGTAGGTCGCACGTCTCAGCGCTTGCAGCAAAGAATTCGCCAGCATGTCCCACGGCAAATTAGAATAAATAATGTTTCTCCAACTCCTTCATCGCAGTCTGTTGACACACTGCGTGATTATGATCAAGTTACTGCTTGTAATTCGGCTATTGGACAGCATCTCTTATCCCATCCAGAATGTGCTGATCATTACAATGACAGTCAATTTTCTATACTTGCTCGTGGCCGTTCTCTGTTTCATTTAAAGGTCCTGGAATCTACGATCATAAAGCTACGAAAGCCGATTCTCTGTCGCCAGAAGGAACGCCTCTACACTCTTGGAATATTTCATTAATGTTATGTGTTGTGTTTTCGGTTATTTATAACCGAATATGTACTCGTTAACGTTTGTTTTGTACCGTTACTACCGTATCTAGCCCGTCTACTAGTTGTTTGTTTTTGTTATTATTACGTCATACAGACAAAATAGTTCTTACATTTCGAATTTGATTCACCCCATCACTAACGTTCGCTACTGATGAGAGTTAGTCGAAAAGCTTTTAGCGAATAAATTAACAATATGAAGTTATTGTTTCGCGTTATTCTGAAGTTCTGTACCACAAATCACTTGTTCAAATAACTGAATATATTTTCAAAATTGTTCTATTAGTAGCGTCATCAATCATTTTGTGTTGTCACGGCAATTCAACTTGCCATTTCGAAAGAACCGCACCACCATTTGACCACCATTGATCGAATCAACTGTTGATATCAAGTTGCAATTGAGTAGAAATTTACGGAGTTACTGCCAATTCTACTTGAGTAGCACTTCTGACTGCATTGATCACCTCTCCATGCAATCTGATAAAGTATAGGGACTCTTTTACCGACTACCTCTGATTACTCACAAAAAATAGTGGGAAACAAATGGACGATAAACACAGTCACGAACACACAAAACAATCTGATGCCTCACTTGCTGATAGGGAAAAGGCATGATGTCGACAGGGTATAATCTATCGTGCGAGTGCAGAAGACCGGAACGAGATGGTTGATGAAATTTCACTGAGATGAGCGAGCCGTACGCCACATGAGATGGCATGGAAGTGTTATGAAGTGGGTTACCTTAAAACACCATGCAATGGAAGATGTGAGACACGGCGAGCAATTAGGACACACAAAATTACTGTAATGAGTCATTACTGGCTAGAAATCGGGTTGACAAAGTGCATGCTAAAATGAGAATGAATACCAACACATGCCACTACATTTTCAGTGCTTGTTCATTTTATGATCTCGTTTGTTATTGTTCATTCAGTGAAGCTGCCTCCTATTTTACGTATTCTTCTTTTACTGCTATCTGTAGGTTAAGGCGGGTGTTTGGAGACTATCCAATTCTTTTCTGGTCTGCACCTTCCTATCTTTTCATTGTACTTCAGTATTGTGATGATTTTAACCGGTTATTATGTTGGTATATGAATGAATGTGATTAAGCTATGTAAAAAAGGTGGATGTTAAGAGTGTGATAGACGCCCTCTAAAATCGGATACGGATGAAGGCCAAAGATGCGTCTAGTATTCATTAACATCAATGCGGCTTTACAAAGGAATTTTATTTCTGCTACGCCGCTGGCAATGAGATTTTTGGGCGTGTTGGAACAAGCTCATATGCTTATAGACCCTGCCTTTCTTATAGGTCTGTCTGTGTTATCCAAAGAATAATTTTCAGAGGGCTTGGTCACTGCTAGGAATAGGCTCTATGAATCTCCGATTGAATATTTACGCAAATGATATTTTACGTCGATTCAAATCAAACATCTTTAATCAAATGATTCGAAGCTAATCAACAGAAACAATGGCATCGCTATTATCCAGATCCAGACAATAATATTAGCTTGGAGTGATGGTGCACTGACTGATATGCAATGCAATTGTGTTTGCCCAAAACGCTCATTCAAGACTGCAGTATTTTAAAGGATATACATTGATTATTAAAAAATGAAGTACAAAACAGTGTTTGATCCGATATATGAATCGAGATCATTTCATATTTCGCCAATTTGAAAAATAAAAAGTTAATCTCTTCTGGAGGGACATTCTATAACTGTTGTCATCGTTTATAAGGTTATGTTCTTATCAAGTCGAGTCTTATATATATCATGCGATTTAATTTCTAGTCAAAGACGCACAAAATTCTTATACCTTTCAAACAAGATTGAAATAAAGATGAGTGGAAACCATCTCCGGTGCCACTGTGATTGAGAACTTCATAATGCACCGCAAATGTCGAGACATATACAAGGAAAGGCAAAATTACGAAGAATACGGCAGACCCAAGAAGTAGGCAGATCCTCGCGAAGATGGTAGCCTGTAATTACAAAATAACGACAACCGTTACAGATAATGCAAATGTCTTGCAAAATAATGTGGCGTAAGAATGAGTATGGATTGTACCCCAAGGCAAGTATTAGCAATGGTGTGAAAAAATTTCAATTTTGCTAGCAAGCAAAATAGAGTTTCCTGTTACGATTTGTGCCAGACCGATAACCAAGATCTGTCTCCATAGAAATATCAGTATCGGCCAACACTGGTCAATATTTATCGGCGGCCTGTTCAATGTCTTAATCACTCCTACAAATAATCAAAGTGAGAGGATCTTCAGTACCGTTTGACTGAAGTGCTCCTTGGAGGCGTGAAAGCAACTGAAGGGTGCGTGAAGTCGCCTGAGAGAAATGAAGTTTAGGAGATCGGAATGAGTTTAAAATTTGTGCTGAAACCTCCAAGTTTCAGCAGCAGTAATAATCCCAATTATATTTCAAGTTTAAATGTCACAGTAGTGTCATACTATCTGTAGGCAACACCCCTGATAGATTGAGGCTGATATGGGAACTTGCACCAATCAGAAGATGTCTCCGAATTAGGATTAGCTGTTGAATGAGCGTAGGTATTAGCTGATGCTTTTATTGTCTGTCTGTCTAGCATCAGTGTAGAATGCGTAGACAGAAACCAAGTTATGGAGAAATAAGATATTTGCTTATAAGGCCATAAATAATATGCCTTTTAAATCTAAGAAACAAGGAGTTATATGGAACTGGCTTAGAACGTAGGGACATAGCCACCCCGACTATTTTATTGTCTTGCCTAATGCGCGCGTCTGAAAAAGCTGGGGAACCACCGATCCAGTTGAAATATGTCACATTTGAACATCGACAGAAAATATTGGTTTTAGTAGCAAAAATAGGCCGTATCAGCTCAAAATCCTGAATTAAATTCTCATCACTCCTAAGTTCGAATTCAAAATTGGGATTTGAAGCTCAACATATCTGGACTTGAAATATTAAGGCCGCTCATCTATGTAGCCTGTGTAATATGATACTATCATGATTCAACCAATTTCCATACAAAAGTACTTGAATGCTACGGTGCATTACATTGACAAGCAGAGGCACATACCTTTTTGCAAGACCAGATATCCCACACAGTCCAGAGGCAGATAAATATTGCTGTGAAAAGGCCGATCCATTTCACAGAAACTGTGCACCCGAGACACAATCCACAGCGCAACATATCCCTGCACCACGATATCATGGGAAATGCCGCCCGTTTGGATTTGGAGGAAAGTTTGAAAGAACTGAGCTTATCGGATGATTCAACTTTAAAGTATATTGCAGCGGACATGAAGAAGAGTAATATTGGGTCGAGAAGTATATATTGGGAAAGAGTCAGTAGTCCGCAGTCGAAAATCTAAAATGAGATAATTTAGATAAATTCAGTGATTTTGCAGATTTATCAATATCTATTTACTGAATATGGTATAAAATTGGATAATATGAGATTAGTTATTAAAAACACCTAATTAGAACTCAAAACCGAGGTGTAACATGTAGTTTGTAGAAACTATGGCACTTCTTCCATATACACACGTATTGCCAATTGCTCACCATGGTCATTAATCCATACACATCACTTGCTCTGTTTAGAGATAGGCCTAAGTTTGAGCCTGAATTCTGAGGCTAGGAAAATGGGAGCGTAGCGAACAGAACACCCCAACCTGCAGTACCAGTCACACGGGTCGGGATAACCGACTTTCAATAACCTTAATCAACTGTGTGTATTGACCGAGCAACATTGGGACCACTGTTGATTGGTTGTCAAAGGAGACATTTCATATGGCGCTTGTATTGAACAAGTGCCAACTATCGCTACACTGAAAGAAACACGTCTCACGAGTAAAACCAGTACATTTTAATACTCAGTTTTGTCCTATTCAGCACAAACGACAGCGTGTTGTTTACTGCTGAGATCGACCTGCATTAGAGTACGCCTTACATTGCCGTTCTCTTTTTTTGACATCATATATTTACAATAGAATGTGTTCCTGTTTACTTCTATGGAACTGTGTTTACCAGATCATAATTATTGCAACATAAATTTGAACTCCATCCACGGTATTACAGAAATCTACTGCTGATGAGAATCGGTCGGAAACAAAGTTAACAAAATGAACTTATTGCTTTCAAATTTCAAGGACAGTCAACATACACATCATATCGACGACATCCAGCCTATGAGTGAAATATGATATCTCGTAGGGGCCTACCATGAGCGCACTGGAGAGAAAAGCAGCTAGCTGGCTCCCAGTCAACCTTTTCACAGTATAATGTAGCAGCGAGATCGTCAAAGAGCCCAGTGTCGCACTAGAGGCTCTCATCCCGAAATAATTAACTTTCCAATGGCTGGTGTTGTACGCGTCACCGTGATTTTCAAACGAAAACCGTCCATCGTAGCCTGTAAATCTTCCTGACGTGGAAAAAACACTGTGGGTTCAAATTAGATCCAATTTAACCTCTGGAGGTCGTATGCCCGAAGATAAAAAGGTTGAGCTCAGCTCGTGGTGAACTCAAAATAGTAAATAAATGGTTGGACATCTGTTCTATGATGAGGAACGAGCAAAATCAGAATTCGAATTGTACTCTTACATCAATGAACGAACAAAATAATTCTTGAAAATAATTTCTTTAATTACAATAGCCTACTAATAAATTGGTAATATAATGTTTGTTGTGTTGTTTTCCCTCAGTACCGGTATATAAGAAGCACCTGCAGCTGCTATGATCATTTTTCCAAGTGGCGGATGGGCATCAGTGAAATAGGTGCGATTCAGGTATCTGCCGGCCATTTTACCATAATGCACTTCATCCCAACACACATATTCAGGCACAGCCAGATTATGAAATCTGAAAATGCAACAATTGTTAACATTATTAAAATCATAGATAGCATTAGTGTAGACGAGAAAAAATTAGTCAACAAACTTTGCGTACGTGACAAAAACAGGCAAAACAGCCACCTTGTGCAAAGCACTCATGTTCTTACCCACACAAAGTGAATGGTAATTGGTAATTGATACTCGATATGCATGAGTGCCATCTGTAGGTCTTCTTAAAGTTATTCAAACACAATTTTTCTGGAGTCGCCATCATTCTCATCAACATCACAGCATGGTTGAGCATGAGCACAAATGTAAAAATTCAATATAATACTTCACAATGATAACATGTGTGATTAGTAGACGTCTCAATCAGATACCCATGGCACCTATAGGCCTAGCCTGTATATAATTGGACAAATGGACATGCTTTCTAATATCCAAACCAGAATTCAAATGAAGTCTCATATCATCATCAAGTCTTTTCGAATAATAAAATTGTACACATATGAATGAAAATAGGCAAGCTGTAGCCTACTATTGACCAATGATCCCCAAATACAAGCCTGGTTCTACTGCAGGGGAGGCCAACCTTTTCTACCAGAGCGCCATATTAGATTTACGAACCATTGCACGGGCCACTTAAATTTTGATGGCCTTTTCAAGTCTTCCGATAGAAGTGAGCCGGATTAGATTTTGAAAACCAGACTTATCTTACTACTAATCAAAATCAATAACTACGTCATGGAAATAGAGCGAAATTTGTTTGAGTTAAAGAATGTATTCGCTCAATAATATTGTTACTTGCATATATTGCGGATCGCCTCTGTATACCGACAGACTCAATTTGTGAGGACAGGATTATTCGGCGTTTGGACATATCAATATCAAAGATTTCGGCGAACACAAGTCCTTCGTTTTGTGCAATGGTTTATCGCCAACGATCTTTCTGCGAGTGCAGACTAGGGTTGTTCAGATTTGAAAAATTGTCAGGAAACTTCGATGCTTGTGACCCAAATGAAGGTTTAGTACATAAAAACACTTTTATAACCAATTCTGGTCATCTTCGTCGTGATCTTCTATCCCCGAAAGCCCCCCAAAGATCCACGGGGCAATTCTCCTTACTACTGGATATGCAATGTTGACCACGTCACCGGTTTATAGCTTTTGTGACATTAACAGTTGAAAACGACCGTGTAGAGATGATATATTGCAATAAAATAGCCATGATTTCAAAATTGTACTTAACTGCAGTCCCATAAAGGCCACATGCGTAACGATTTCACCCTGCAAAACCTGTCTATCATGCTCATGGGAATCATGTATTGGTTGCACCATTGACATCGGCTTGTTTTGGATCGTACATTGAAGAAGCGTCGTTGAGTTGCAATTCGTCAACAAATACTGATATTCCCAGCTAGTTTTCAGCCATAAGATATTATTCAAAGGTATGTAATGTCAGTAATACTTTTCTCAACTTCAAATCATCTGTAAAATACCGAGTTATCTTATTTTATGGTAGACTGCAATTTAGTTGAAGAAGAATGCCTGAAACAATGCATCAACACAATGTTCAGC
>ATSW01011338.1:0-11090 GCA_000444245.1 Botryllus schlosseri
AAAAGTCGATGCCATTTCTTTTGCATTGTTGGTCAAGCTGGGATAAAGACCCATTTCAAAAACGTACTCTTTGTCATAGTCATGCAGCGATATACTCTTTGTATGAAATTTGTCTTTCAATTCAACTGCATCGCATTTCAAAAGGACCCATTTGAAATTTTCAGTCAGCGGTATTGGCGCTCACATTAAACCGAGTACTGAGTAGTCAGAATTTATTTTGTACAGAACGAATGTCGAAAAAGCGGGTGGAAATTCAGTAATTAAATTTCGTATCACAGTTACAAAGGTATAGTGCTGGTACTAGAGGTTTACTCTTCACCAGTATAGGAAAGTGAGCATAATTTTCTTTTTACTGTTGACATTCCCAGAGTCGCAGTTTCGTTTCGAATGCGCCTCAACATCTCATGTATTCAGTTATTTCCTCCTGACGTTGCATATTCAATTTGTTAGATGTGACGTTAAATGTACTACGAAAGCAAGATTAGACACCCATTTTCGATGACAAGATTATGAGCCGACGATGTTTGTATTTTCAAGGAAAGTTGCTATTTCGTTTATCAGTTCATACACTCGTGCAAGGATAGCGGCTCGACTAAATGTGCGAACATGGCAGATATACAGGACATCGCCATATTGATTCTTTGCTTCTAGTAATATATGGGGTAGGCTAACTGTCGGTGATCAAGTTTGTGAGACAAAATCAGCTTTCCCTACTGTGACCAAAACACTATTCAAATTTGTTGTCTTGGCGTACAATGTCTTCTGGAGAATTAAACTGCAGATGACTAACCTACGGAGGCTGGTTATCTCAAATGAAACGGAAAGTTTGAGATTTTGTCATTGCGTCTGAGATGTTCAAAGCGTTTTTGAAGCAGAGGAACTGCACCTTTAATGTCGTACCCTATCAGAGTGGCAACCCCTTAAAAAGTACGGTATACCTATGGTTGCGCGATACACACGCTTTATAAGCACTGGTCTAGTCTACTCTACATACATTCTCCATCTCCTACTTTTAATACGAGATAGGCTACTAATCAACAGCATTCGCATCAGTTTTATGGCGTAACAATAGACCAATACGACGTGGGATACTTACATTATAGAAATTAAACATGGAACGGCAACGACCGATTTTGCAGCTTCGTTCCGCTTCGCAGAGGCTGGAGTGGAGAATTGTTTTGCGTAAGCGACTGTAGGATTTCTGGCAATCCAAAAGCTATCTTCCCGAGCGCAGAAATTACTGAATTTGGTTTTGATCGAAAGCTACTGTTGCACCGATTCCGAAAATATAAATGAAAATGATGATCAGGCACTGATCCACTTAGAATCTGTCCTCCAAGTCTGAAATATCGGCATTGTTCAGAACAATCGCGTAACCGCAACACAATGGCCATAACAATGACCCGTTGCGACTCTCCGATTGTTCGAACAATGCCAATATTTCAGACTTGGAGGACGGATTCTAGGTGGATCAGTGCCTGATCATTATTTTCATTTATATTTTCGGAATCGGTGCAACAGTAGCTTTCGATCAAGACCAGATTCAATAATTTCTGCGCTCGGGAAGATAGCTTTTGGATTGCCAGAAATCCTACAGTCGCTTACGCAAAACAATTCTCCACTCCAGCCTCGGCGAAGCGGAACGAAGCTGCAAATCGGTCGTTGCCGTTCCATGTTTAATTTCTATACTTACATCGTAGCAACGCTGCATTCTTACAAGCAGTGCCGGAGTTCTGCACTGCAGATTGGAACTCATTACGAAACGGCGGGCCGTATTCTTGTGGTAACTAATTATTTCGTCGCGGGCCAGACGATTTCGCTTGGCGGGCCGGATACGGCCCGCAGGCCGTAGGTTGCCGACCCTTTGACTAAGGGAACCTCTGTGGTTCCATGGAATACCGGTTAAAACTGCTGACTTAAATGGTATGCCAAAGAACCGACTGAATTACGTTAAACAACACCATGGCATAGCGGATTGCGGTGAGGACGTAACCAAGTATTACAGCAATATTCGAAGCCCCATTTCGTGTGCTCGTCCAGATTATGCGTTTCTGTCTGTATTTGCTAGATCTTGTGTGTATTTGTGTCTCTTGTCTGGAAATACACTTCGACGTCTTTTGACTTGTATATAGGTAGCGGTGTACGATTCTGCGCCAATTTGCTTCGATGCTTTCCTCTTCTTCATTTCATTGTATTGCAACGTCGTGAAGCTTCGAAATAACGGAAAGTCAATAAACGAGACTATCAATGTATAGATAACTAACCTAGGTTAGTTATCTATAATCAATGCATGAACGAATGAGCAGGGCCGTAACAGCACTTCGTCAGCCCCCCCCCAAAACTTTGGTTTTGGCCCCCCCATAGGGTTGTAGACCTAACTTCTGGAGGGCTTCGCCCCCCAGACCCCCCCTCCGGCGATACACTCTTGACCGTGATTTATCTTATTCGTTGGGACTTTGTTTAGTGGATCAGCTTTTGTCGCCTAAGCGCGCGAAGCGCGCAAAAATTTCTAGAATTCAAGATTGAATCGGGCAGTATGATCAGGAAATGCCTATATTGTTAACAATTTTTATCTTTCTCTGCTCACGTAATCAGATTTGCCGGTAGAGCTGAGTGAGGTGTGTTTGAAAAGGTAGGACCACTCAATAATAATTAAACATCTTCGGGCGTATACCCGATGGCAGGAACGAAACAGCGCCTCGTCAGGCCCCCATAAACTTGGGTCTTGGGCTCCCATAGGGTGATAAAACGACCCCCCATCACGTTGTTCGCGTTTGTCACGAAATCATCTGTACTGTATTATGAGCCAGCACGAGGCGCGAAAATTTTCGATAATTTATGATAAAATCGGTCAATCAGATCGGCGATTGCATATATATTATACTACCAATTTATTTTCCTCTCTACTCACGTAATTAGATTTACCGGTAGAGCTGAGTGAAGTGTCTTGAAAACGGGAAGGCCCGTGAATAATAATTAAACATCTTCTGGCGGGCGAACCCGTTGATATGACTTCGCTACATGATGTTATTTCGTGACTTCCAGTCTGCTATATCAAAACATATAGAATCGCCCAAACGTAGGCTTCTAAACTAAGAGACGCACACGATTTCAAATTGGTATTTCTTCACTGGCATAAATTTTTTCCCAGCGGGATGGTATCTGTCTTGTGAGGTTCAGATTGCAAAGACAGGAACATTCGGCGTCAGTCATTTAGGCGCCTATGGACAATTAAACCTATTTGTATTTTATATATAGAACGCAGTCTTCGGTCAGTATAAGGGCACAGACCTTTTCGGCCAAGGTTTTCTCGCTGCCGATCGTTCTGGCACACTTCTTGGAGTCGCATGTTATATGGCCTAAAACTTGATCGTATGTCTTGGTCTTGGCGCGGTTATGGCCCAATACCCAATAATAAAGATAAATGGTTAATTGAATTCGCGCGCAGCGCGAAAAAATTTTGAAAAATTGGCGTAAATTTTCAAAAAATACTCTATGATTTATGCTAATTCACGAAATAATTTTGGGCCCCCTTCGAGCTCGGGCCCCCCCCAATTGGGGGGTTTGGGGTGCGGCAGTTACGGTGCTGCGAATGAGTGTACTTTTCAAACTTCCGTTTCTATAATACGTCACAATACATCGGGTCGACTGTCTCTTTCGTTTCGGTATTCGGTAAAAGCTATCATTCATTCCATGCTCTTTTCCTATGCAACACTGTAGAGAACATCGACAGTATTACAGCAATGCCGCTAATATTCGGTAATACTATACATATCTCTGAAAACGAATTAAGCAATTAGTTTAGCCGATAAACTTTAACGCAACAAGATTGTTTCCGATACGTAAGTGTTGGGAGTTTCTATAAGGCTATATATATAGGCTACTCTCGCTGAAGTCAGCAAGGCAGTGATGAAGTGACCCTTGAATTGCGTCCACAAAATCGCCACCGATGGACCTATGGGATTTACATTTCTTGAGTGATGTATTGACGATGGCCTCTCATCAGAGACGAAATTGAAGCCCACGACGTTGTTGACTTTCCGCTCCGCATACACGTTGATAACACTTCACTTGGCTTAAAGTTGGGATTTACGATATTTACTCATGATGGTGCAAATGAGGAAATGTAACTTTTAAGACGCTGTCCAACTTTTATTAAGGTCCTAGATTTTGAAGGAAGGTCTGTTTGATAGTGACGCGCGACTTTAGCAAATGGAATAGCGTAGAATGGAAAATCACGATGTGAGGCGAATTTCTCCGCTGGAACTGGGCACTGGGCAGTAGAGGACATAGGCTATCTGTGGTAGGGAACCTATGGCTCACGAGCCATATATGACTCTTTTGGGTACAAGATACGGCTCTATGCCAAATATATATTTTTGTAGTGAATTGATCAATATTGCAGCGACTTGTTAGTAAATTTTCATCACGACCAGAATAATTATTCCCGTGGCAGTATAAACATGTCTTTGAGAGGTTAAGACAATGCCGTCTTCAGGTTTAGTTAGGGGCTCGAAATATTTTCAAAATCCTCACATTTGAGTTACTGTCGCGCCAGCGACCAATATCATTTGCGAATTCGATGTAGCCTAGACCCGACTCGAAATCTTGGATTGCGCGATACGTTGATTGATCAACGAGAACAGGAGACATGACGACACCAATATCAATAAGACAACGCAGTTTTCAAATACACATTTTCTTCCTGATCTACGGCGCGAAATGAACTGTCGTGGCCGTGACATTCATAATTACAAACTCGAATTATAAACAACGCCATACCTATCCACGTTCTGCGTGCGATAAAATAGGCGTGTAGCGCAACGTTATATGCTCCGCCGAATATAGTGAGAATTGATAAGTCGATCAGTATTTAGATTCTCGGATCTGTGCTACGGTTACGTTGGATTAATAGCAGTTATAATAAATTCTAAGCTATTTACGATGAATTGCTTTATCAATGGCGAGGCTTGGCCCGTTTGTGCCTTACCTCGAGTTTCACGCTTTATTTTCAAACAATAAATTGCAAATTGTGTGAATTTGGGGGAGAAAAATGTTCAAAATCTTGAACATCAATATTCATGAACATCAATAAAAAATACCTATAATAATTGAAGGTTTCAAAATTTTCGTTAACAGCTTAGAGAGGGTAGGCCTATATATAATGCTGTAGTGACCATGTTTGGCTCCACCTACGCATGTGATCACTGATCTTGATCATGGATTCTCGCATTTAAAAGGAGCATCACGGCGAACCTGCGTTCTTGTAACTCAAGTTTCGCATGCTCAAGTAAGGCAACCAGCATGATTGGTTCGAGTTTTTACAGAGAAAATGTGGCGCACACAGCGAATCCGATGTATAGTGAGTTCTGATTAGTGCTACCATGACGTCAGGAATTTTCAATTGTGACGTAACAGCTGATGGACATGTATGGCTCTTTGGGAGGTAAAATGAAAAAATAAGGTCAATATGGCTCTTCGGACAAAACAGGTTCCCGACCACTGGGCTATACCAAATGTCGAGTTGCAGGACGATACAAATTCGGGGTTGAAAGCAATCAGTCATGCTACGCGCATGAAATCAATCGCGGTTAACTTAACGAATTATACCAAAAAAATAGTGACGCTTCGCGATTTCATAACACCTGTCTGGTGGATAGTTTTTCAGCGTATAGGCGTCGTATGCTGAAAATGACATGCTGAAAATGGTGATTGTTGATTTTTCATTTTGAGATCAAAAAATTCATTTTCGACTGTCCACGAAAACATCGTCAGCTCGAAAAATTACAACTCAGTCTGTACCACGATTGATAGTTCGAGAACTACGTTGGCTACTACCTTCTACAATCGCCACCGTTCCCCAGCGAATATATTACATTTATCATATATTCGCCAAATCCAACGAATTGCCAACTCCGGACCAATTCAATACAACGAAATTCCAACAATGATACGCTATTGTCGATGGTATAATATTTAGCCATTGTCTTCCTGAGTTAAACAAACAATATATGGCCAGGCCATTGACCAAGCTAACGTATACTTGACGGTACACAGTACAGATTTAGATACAGGATGACGAGTAGAATAATAAAATTAAACAGTGACGCGAGATATAGCCTTCGGATACACAATCATAAGGGTACTTAACTTTTATTTAGCGTTTATAAAGTTTTCAAGTATGCCTCAATAAACCAGGTAGCTTGATGTTCTGTTTATTGATTCCATCTTCGTCGTTATCATGTGAAGAATTTGACTGTATAGGATATAAGAACAAGATCTATAGAAGCTAGTTAAGTATTCATGGTGTTTTGGCAAGTAGGGTTCCTTCAGGGATATCTAGATATCTAGATATCCCTGGGTTCCTTTTGCAGGCGGTATTCATAATTGCATTCCTGAGCTGCCGATGCTGACTTATAACAAGGCATTGACACCTACATATATCTCCAGCACTTATAGGAAGTGACTCTGGAGACGAACTAGTACGGACTCAAACCTGCAGACCGTCAGCCTGAACTTTAACCTACAATCGTTTCATATTCAAGATGTGCTATGCTTTCTGCACAGTTATCTTCCGAAGAATCCACGTGAAAAGGGAAGTCCAGGAACTCACTCCAATATATGCTATCTGTTCCTAACGATATTTCTTCATCCAATGATACTATTGTGATACCGACCTCGTCTGTTATAGGTTCATATTTAAAACTTACTAGATTGACAGTCTGATCACTATGCCTGATCTACTAAACCCAGAAGAATTGAGCGATGAGCAAATGTCTACTTTTCGACGCCACTTCGACAGCTTTGATTTCAGAAAGGAGGGCTCGATTCTTACTACTGATTTAGGAACGGTTTTAAGAGCATGTGGCCAAGTTCCTACGGAGGCGTGGATTCGTGAGAGAATAAAGGTGGGTAGTTAGAACCCAGCTAGTGGATCTATATGCTACCTATATATGATGGCAACGCCGAGAAATATGATTCGATCACTCGAAACCTAGTCGAGTAGTGATTGAAACGAGTGGAGCTTAAGCGGAGGCGGTCAGTAACGAAATAGGTACTTCAACTTTTTACGAGTCCTCAAGTCGCGTTTGCCGACTTGACTGTGTACTACTTACCCGGGTAATTTTGTTTATTAACTATACTTCCACTTTTCCTCAACAGTTTTTTTTAAGCAATAAGCTTATTTTTCTACTTTCGATTTTGCAGAAAGTAGTTTGTGAGAGAAATTGTCATGACAACTGGGCGAAATAGGCGATGTATCCATGTAACTGAATATGTTTTCGAAAAAGACGCCTGTTTGCTGTGTCATTAGTCGTTTTGCATTAGTCGTGAATAGCGTATACGTCTTGCAAATTCGAAGGTGGCCGCCTCCGAATAATTGCTAAATGTATATGCGAGCCATCGACTAAATTTAATTTCTGCAATTCATCTTCTTCCTCGCCTTGAAGTAGTTTTGACGTGCATTGCCACTTCTATTTGAAACTGAGTAGAAATTTACGGAGTTACTGCTACTTTCTACTAAGATAAAAATGGTCGATAATCTTAATGATCGATAATCTTATAGCTGGCGACTCAAGCGCAAAATGTCAAAATACCTGTCGCAATGTGCAGGTTAGTACATCCTACTGATTCTGAGTATCAGCATTATGACAGTGTTGGGATCAAGTCACTACCTTCGAGTCACGAGTCATCTCGAGTCATTGCACATTTTGACTCGAGTCAAGTCAAGTCAATCAATTTTCAAGGGTGACTCGAGTCAAGTCAAGTCACTCGTTTTTTGGAGGTGACTCGAGTCAAGTCGAGTCAAGTCAAGTCAAGTCACGAGTCAAGTCACGATTCGAGTCAAATTGAATTTTCGAAGTATATGTGATGACCCAACTGTGTGACTGTGTNCTAACTGTGTGAAGGATAGATTAATTGNCCATTTATCTTGAATCAAATGACGATTATAAAGTTAANTATTCATNCAAAAAGGTGTTNNATNGCTCACGCACACGTAGAACTGATAATAAAATACGTGNGTAACTGCNNAGCTACATGCTACAGTCTGATTTTATCAGCCAATATAAAGGATCGAATACGAAGCCTCGAGAAGTTGAACAAATTGATATGGTACAATAGGCACTACCNACCTNCACCTCTGTGAGAATATAAAGNCATAAACTATATTCGTTCGATTTAAATCATACAAGAGTGTTGNTAAAGNTGNGCACTGCGCAATGTAAGCACTAAGCTGCCTAAGAAACAGAGANACNATGCGATTAGATANATCTACTGCTACTACGACAANGTAGGTGTGATGGTTTCGTAAGCGGTCNATTTATTNGTGATGTAACAATGGATGGATGATCAGTGANNCTTANAATTATTGAAGACTGGTTGCTCTCGCAAGTCGCAAGTGACACCGGCGNATCGCTAACAACCAAAACATACATAATATTAGGGTGATTTANTCGACACCGTTTACTTAATGACTTGAAATTGACTCGTGAATTTTGCTCCGAGTCACGAGTCAATCCGCATTTCTGAGGCGTCGAGTCAAGTCAAGTCATTTTTGCAAAGTGACTCGAGTCAAGTCAAGTCATACGAAAAAGGTGACTCGAGTCTGACTCGAGTCAAGTCATGACTCGAATCATCCCAACACTGTTATGATCTGGTCAGCGTACTATAGATCACCTCAAATTTCGCTCTTCAAGTCTGAAATTGGCATTGTCACAAACTATCGCATGACGCGAGATAAGGCTATTTGAATTTTTTTATGAACCATGTCATCATACNAGTGCAACTGTATATATATAACTCGATACCTGATGTAAGACTGTGTCTTGTAATTATTTCTGAGAATCATAGATGTATAGGATGAGATTTNAATTTAAGATTTGGNTCCAATAGTTGCCTTCAGCTTCGATCAGCACTTNTAGCCCGCTACNTCAATCTACTTCTAAAGGTCCGTTGAGTCGGAAAGTTNAGTATTTCCCGATATTGATAAAAACTGAAAAGCTTACTAGAAGCTCGTTGATATTTTTATATAGGAAAAGGGTTCAAAAATAAAATACGCAGATGCTGGTGACGTCATATTTTGTGATACGATTGTTGATATACAATGTCCTTTCCCATTGTCTACTAGTTGCTGACTATCAGCCTTGACGAGTGTCAGTCGAAAATATTCGGGTTCATTTCAATATGAATACACTATGCAATTGTAAAATGAATTCTGCACTTCCAAGAAGCTCTTCAAATATAGGGTTACCACATTTTGGAATCGGGAAAGGAGGGCACTTTTACCAGATCAGATAATATTAGTTGATCAAGACTGAAAACAGCCGATTTCGCTATTTTTGCTGTGAAATTTGGTGAGTTGACTAAAACAATAAAAAATGTCGTCACTTTCTTTCGACTTCCGATTTACACACTGTTTACTTTTTTTACTTAAATCGTCACTTTCGATCGGACCAGGAATTTCCCGCTCGAACGTCCGTCTTTCCTATTTAGCGTCATTTATGCCCATTTTTACTCCAATCTGTCCATTATCTTGGCTATAAAAGCTGTAAAGGAGGACGAATTGCCAAATTGGAGGACATTTAGTCGTCCTCGGAGGACATTTTTAAAAATCTCAAAAAGGTGGACGCATGGCAACCCCATCCAAATATACACAGATGCGCGAGTACGCGTACAATACAGCCAGTAGGACTGGGCGCAATAATTCGAGTACTCGAATCTGAATCGAGTATTAATTTTTATGATTGGAGTCGATTAGTAAAAAACGATTTTTTCGAGTACTGAAATTATACGCTCTGGCCACTGTAAGTTAATTCATCAACAGTAATTATAGATTCGATATCATTTTCTACTGTGGAAGCCTTGAAACCTCGATTGGCCGTATCGTAGCATACGAATCATATAGAACAAAGCTACGAACGTTACTGGAAGTAACACATTTCCGTAGTCATGATCATCCCACAACATTGTCACAAAGTGCAATGAAATCGGTATGGTCGAAAAAATACCAAAGTATCATTAATGTGATGTAGAACAAGTGTTATATTGTTTGTGGTAGCATAAAAGGTACGTTTTTGAACATTGACATATTGTATAGTGTTATGACGTCATAATGAGTTATATTAGAATACTCGACTCGAAGCATAATACGTGAGTCAGGTATTCGATTTTGCCCAGCCCTAACAGCAGGCCGTGTTATTTTTGGCATATGCCAAAACTGCCAAAAATAACTTATTTTTGGCATTTTTCGATTTTCATTTTTGGTAGTTTTGGCATCGTCCTCTAAATAGATAGTTTCAGCCTCGAATTAGTCACAAAAACGCTTTATTTGGGCTAGTTTGTCAAAAGACACCACAAAATGTGCAGCATCCACGTATAATCAGTGTCAACAAACAATAAGAAAAAACCTAACGATTTAATAGGTTAATAATATCAAACGAAACCACAAAATGTGCAGTATCCATCGGAATCGGTGCCAATAAGCAAAAAAAAAAGCCTAACAAACACGCTCAACAGCTGATTGTTACAGCTGTTGAATAGACTTAGCTCGTTTGCACTGTAACAATGCTTCCAAACTCAGGTCACTAAGTTTCTCCTAAATTCATTTCTCGCCCAGCGAATCTGGGAAATATCGGCTTCAACAGTAGCCGTTGAGGGAAAAAATGTTGCCAGTCATCCACAAAAGGTTTTCAGAGCTTCAAAATCTTTGGAGGGCCGAACCGGCTTCCTTGCATCATGAAAAGAGATCACTTAGCCAGTGCCATCGATCTCATCGCGGAAAGAATTTTCTTCCCGATCCTTTTCCAGGAGTTTCCTGTGTTGTCTCCCAACACATTCTATTTAGTAGCCCGACTATCATTTCTCCTTCAGTCTACCGATATATTTTCGGAGGACTTTTGTCACTTCAGGTGGCTTTAATATTACCAACTCGCATGGAAGAGTCCTGGGAAAGTTAGCTTGTTTAAGAACATTGACGCAACAAGACTGTCTGGCAAAACGAGACTATGCAGCTCAGAAATAGCCAGACAGTTTGTTGCGTCACAATGTTCAACTCGATCACAATGCAAAAATCGTGGTTGATTTTGGGGGTT
>ATSW01011339.1:0-13997 GCA_000444245.1 Botryllus schlosseri
GCGCGACGTATGTCTGGATGGTATTTTTTCGTGGAAACACAGGGTGTAACATGTTTACTTTGAATATTGTCCATTGGTTTATCGATTCACAGTTGATATCCGGATCCGGTTACATACTTTATCAGGGTTTCCGATTTCAAACTGAATGTCCAGACATACATTGACCAATAAAGACACAATATAGTAAACATGCGGGAGGAAAACTCGACCTGGAGTTGTTATCGCGATGGGTGACATAAATCCAACCGTTTTCCGAACACCGTTATCCACATACCAACCATCGTCAAGGAGGTGTTTTATTCAGACATTTTGACTCTGGAAAATCTAAAGCACGAACCCGGACATCGCGGACATATCAGAAACCCCTTTATTCGCCAATTCCGAAAACATACATGTCGATGTACAACAGCACATTGTTATTGTATGTGAGTAACCAATGATTTTGATGGGATGCATCAGAGCAAGTGAATATTTGATTACGCAAATGTATCGGAGTCGTTGTTGGTGTATATTTTGTCACTGTCTGCTGTAACAATATACAAAAAATATCAAATTGACCGGTGTAGTTGTCAGTTTTCAAAACGAAAATGGTATTGGTACTCAGGTAAATGATAGTTTTCCAAACGAAAAGGGTTTGTTGCCTGGGGAGAAAAGGGTTTGTTGCTCAGTGAAAATGGTTTGTTGCTCGGGGAAAAAATATATTTCCAAGTGAAAAAAGGTTTGTTGATCGGGGAAAAAATATATTCCCAGGTGAAAAAGGTTTGTTACCCAGAGAAAAAATATATTTCCAAGTGAAAAAGGTTTGTTACCAAGAGAAAAAATATATTTCCAAGTGAAAAAGGTTTGTTATCCAGGGCAAAAATATATTTCCAAGTGAAAAAGGTTTGTTACCCAGGGAAAAAATATATTTCCAAGTGAAAAACGTTTGTTGTCGAGGGAAAACATATATTTCCAAGTGAAAATGGTTTTGTTACTCGGGTAACGCTAGACCCCCAAGGGCAAATGGTAATTGTACACAGGTAACGGCTGACCTCCTGGTGAAAATGATATTTTTACTTGGGTAGGTATCGTATGTTCAGCGTCAGTGATGTTGGTAAACGTTGTTGCTTGACGTCGGTATCCCGTTAGTGTATTATTATGAGTGTGAAAAGGATTTACACATCTTGTGCAGAGTATCAGAGTGTTGCGACAGTAAAGATATTTTTCGCGTGACGAAACAGGATCGCTGTTTAAATGTTAACACATTTCGATTACCGAGTTGTTGTACAATAGAGATGACTCTACATTAGAACACGCTGTGTGCTTCGATTAAAACCACATGTAAATCTATTCGCACGACTCGATGATGTTGATGTAGTGTTACTAAAATAAATTATTACCTATTTACACAACATCAAAATAACAATTCATGTCGTAGCAGGTTTCTTGAACTCGTGCTTGATGAAAACGATTGGCGACAAGTATGCTTTTGTGTTTGAGTGAAAAATAATTATTTAGAGTAGTGACAGTTTGTGACCAACGAATGCAAATCGATCATGGTATTACAATATACGCTTTCGTCAACATAACGACTTGGTGCAGGAGAAACACTTTAACGTTTTTCAATAACCAGAATCTTGAAACATGTTGCTTGTGTGATTTACAGCTGGTGCACAAAGGTTAGCGACGTTTTTTAATATAGTTCCACTTTCTAGTTGTTTTGATGTGAGGCTCGGTGCTTCTCGTTAGTAAAGTAAATTGTTTTGTGCGTTAGATTTGTGGTAAGTAAGTCGAATACATACTCTTTTGTGGAAGTAACTGTATTACTGCAATATCATTGGTAGGTCTCTGAAGCAGTCACCGTGGTTTTAATTTTGAACGATGTCGCGATGTCGGTATAATGTTTTCTAAAAGTTAAACTCGGACGGATATCATGGCTATGTAGGACTTACGATAAACATTATACTTATACAACTTTGTTACAAGAACTATGATATTTCTGTAAGTGCTATAGTCGTGTGTTGGATTATTTGAATATTTAGATACGTAACCATTCGTATGAAAAATTTCTTGTGACATCAGAACAGTTTGTAGAGTCAAACCAACCATTCAGTTTCGTAGTGTGAGGATATCGAGTAAAGTCGATTACTTTGTGTGATGTAAATATCCTTCGTACTTTTGTAAGAGTTGTGAGGATGATCATTCGTATCCTACGAAGTAGCTAGTTGATACTACAAAATATTGAATGATCGCTAACACACTGAGTTCATAACCCAAGATAGTGAAAATTGTGTACTCTTAGACTAACATAATTCGTATCCAGCAAAACGATAGACACCAAAGGTTCGATGGAGTTTAAATCTAGATTGTATTAAGCGAAGTGATGAGTATCTCCAGTAATAAAGTCGAAACGATCAAAACAAATTTCTGTGTCTTGTAAAGAACTATTTGGTATGATATTACTTGAGTGTGTGACAATTCGTATCCGTCGAGGTTGAATGTTTAGCCATATCGAAATGAATCCAGATCACATGAAATATATATTGATCACAATAGAATCGACGAGAATGTTAACCACGTAGAGTGTGTTTGTTTAAAAGTTATCTCCAATACGGTTACTTCGATCGGTATTAATTCCATGTCATACAAAAACATGTAACCTTTGTACAGTTTCGTAGTACGGGAATATCGAGCGAAGTTGATTATTTTTGTGTGACGAAAATATCTTGTATTGGTATTGGACACTGGTTTCGTTACCCAAGTGAGTGAAAATTGTTCTTGGCTGGACAGATATGATTAGTATTTAGAAAAAACGACTCACACCGATTAGGCGACGCTGTTTCCTATCCAATGACTGAGTGAAATTTCTTAGGGGTTTGATTTACCGAGGTAATTGTCGGCGATTCAATCACATACAAGTATATGGTCTTTTAGTGACTGATTATTGTGACGACATTTACTTTGACGAATGGCAATGGAAAAATGTCCAATTTCTCTGATCGTGTGCGTTGCACAAATAGTTCTAGTATGTAATCAGTGAACGTCATGTAAATTGACAACGACTCTCAGTAGTTTGGTTAGATGATGGAGGTTCAAATCGATATCGCTACTACAAACAGCAATACAAACACATTTTTGTAGATTTCAGTGTAGCGCACATTTCGATTTTATTAATGCTGAGAGGTTTCTGTATTACCCCAGTATAGTTGAATAGGTGGTGCCTAGCAAACATATTCCAATTTACTTTTGTAATGATCAAAGTGAGTGTGAAATGATGCGAACGGATTAAGCATTAATCAAATGGTGGTATGTCAATTCACCTAGTGTGATATCTTGACACCAGGTAATGCGCGAAAGTGTTTCAATTCTCACCGACAATAAAGTATTGCGCCGGTTATTGTTCAACAAAGGAAATTGTTGTTTCATCTTTAGTCTTGTTTAATGCAGACATTTGTAAAATATTTCCTGATATCCACAATACTCTGCGTGGTTTGTACCAAGGCTGAATAATTTTCCAATCGAGAACATTTTAGACACACCTAGTTTACAACTCAATATGTTAATAACAATGGTACTGAAAAGTTTGTTGCTGTCACAATAATCTTTACCACAACACCGGGTCTAATTAACACAAATAATTTAATAATCAAGTCATGATCAACTATTACATATGTCAAATCAATGTGTCAATCCTTATGTTTACATCATGATAATTTTCAATATAACACCTGCGTTCGATTGTAAGAAATGAATTCTCAACATGTTGGGCAGACTTTCAAATCTCGCATACTCAAACATATTATGTTAATCTCAAGTCGCCGGCNCCGAGAAGTAATTACTTTTATCTTACAAAATATACCGCATAGTAATTTCTTTGTCTCGCAGAATAGTAACGACTTTTACAGTTGAACAAAAAAGATGTGTCGTAGGGATATGAATACAACCAAGCTTGTTAAGGATTTTGGATTGTGGTGATTACTCGCGTATAGTCTTGTCTACTTTTCATAATGATACTTTTTGCTTTGGTCGGNTACAAACGGATTGACTTGACAAGGCTTTTTTGTATTTTACTCTTTTGTGTATGGGAAGATGTTAAAATGTTGAGANGTAATACTATTTCCGTTCACTCGATTNCAACAAAAAATAACCNGATAGCTTGTTCAAGGTTTCGACAAATAGATTGAAATATTCCGATTTAACTCATCGCGTNNCAAGTNGATCNCGGTATGCACAAGTGGTTGTCAAGTTAGAAATATTTACAACAGGTGNTATTTCATTGANTGATTCNATTGTGTGTAGTAACACATTAAAATATCGCGATAGTATTTACTGAAACTCTATTTNNNAAACGGAAAACTCAGTCGTGAATAGAGTTGTAAGTTTCATGGATTGTTTCAAAGTATGATCTTGAAATGTGACTGGATCAAAGTTGGTAGTCATGTTTGTCAATATATTTCGATTCAGACTATGTCAAAGTCCAAATATTTCATTTTGGATTATCTGGATTTAACTTTAGAACACCCCGCGAATGGATTCCGACGCCGCGCTATAACATTTTTGATGATAAGGACTCGAGGATTTTCATGACAGAGTTGACGAGTGATAAGATGCGTGTTTTTGTTAAGAGGTTGATTTCAAGTTAATAAAGACAATAACTGTATAATGCACATACTTGTGATTCCTGATTCTTGTAGAATTATAGTTGGTATTGATTCTATAGATGTGAAAACGGTGCGAAGTGTCAAAACATATAGCGATCGCGTGCAAGTGACAAATTGTTGGTTTTCGAATCACGGTCTGTGCTGGTACTGGTATTCATTACTTATTACTTGATAGCAACAACCATCGACGTATTACACTGTAGCGATTGGGATGTATGTAATGGCAAGACGCGAGAAATGGCTATGTCTTTGGTGTTATCTTGTGAGCAATCGTGGGGTTTGTAACCTATTTCACAAGTTTTTGAAGTGTTGGTTTGTGAACGCTGCTATTGTTGATATTCGAATCACCGTCTACGCCAGCTTTGTGGTAAACCAATTACCAAAATATTACATTGTTAACGATCGGCATGCATGTAACAGCGAGTCGCGAGCGATGGTTATGTCTTAGGTATTATCTTGTGAGCGATCGCGGGTGGATTATCTGAATTTACCTTTAGTACATCCTGCGAATGGATTCCGACACTGCCCCATAACATTTTTGATAATAAGGACTCAATGATTTTCAGTCAAGGAATACTTGAATAATTTTGGTGATGATAAAAAAGTTAATGATACGATTGTGCGTGCTTTTGTGAAGAGTTTGATTTCAGAGTAATAAACGAATGTGTAAATGTGTATACTTGTGATTCTTGTTGCGACTGTGAACAGCAGATTATTTTGTAGGCGCGAAACAGCGGTATACAAGGTGCGAATAATCCGATCTGAAAGTACTATTCAGGTTACGTAGAAATCAATAGCGACGAAAGACTTAGAACACGATCGGTCATTTGTCACGACTAAACTACATCATATATAATAATTCACGATATACACTTTAACAAAGGTTCGTTCAGCGAATCACCAGAGATCTGCGACCACAAGACACAATAACCGCTTGCCACCTCCACCATAAGACGCAATAGCCGTATGCCACCTCCGCGATAAGACATAAGAGCCGCTTGCGACCGATCCCTATGCTGAAAAGGGTTACCGTGCGCAAGACACAATAGCCGCTCGCCACCCCGCTCATAAGACGAAATCGCCGCTTGCCACCCCGGGTTTCCCAGCCGCTCGCCACCCCGCCCATAAGACGAAAACGTTAGTTCGCCACCCCCGCCATAAGACGAAAACGTTAGCATGCCACCCCCGCCATAAGACGAAAACGTTAGCATGCCACCCCCGATTTCTCGTTAGCATGCGACCCCGCCCATAAGAAACAATGGCGCATCACGAGCGATCTACATAACTACTGACCAATGTCCATGAGTAGTGAGAGTGTGTATGCTTGTAATCAGTACAGTGTGTAATGAGAAAATTATTAAGATGCATCTCTGTATTAGTTGCTGACTCATGCACAAGAGCAACACTTCGATTGTTTTATCTACATTTTAATGATACAGGATGGGATATATGTCGTGTTTGAATAATTCATACATATATTACGTTACTAGAGAGTCCATGTTATAAAAACTGATGAAATATGAAAAAAGGTAGGATATTTAGAAAGGCAATCTTTCGTGCATAGTGAATAATATGAGATGTGTCACAATGAAACAATTGTGAATGCCATCGATAATCATCTGTTTGCATATGTTGAATGGTTATATCAGCGGCGGGCAACATAGGGCCCGCGAAGAGATTTTGTCCGGCCCACTGACAGTTTGCCGTCTTACATGATAATGCGTCCCACGGCCCCAATTTGCCAAGATTCCCCACTACTTGCTTACTACGTCAAATTTTAGTGACTTTATGTTATTATATACGACACGTGTATGCGCAGCGTTGCGAGAGTGGAGCTTACGCGTAAGTTCGTCGAAGCGAGAAGACTTTCATTAGCGGCATTTACGATGCACTCAAATGGTCACAATGGTCATTTACACCAGGCTGATATTTCCTATTTTTGATTCTGTAACCGCCGACTTGTAGCACGGCACACTTGTAGGCTTTTGTAAGGCACCTGTTATGCCAGAGTCGCCAACTCAAAACGGGTCGCAGGCCACTTTTCAAATTTCGTAGAGGACGCTGACCGCATGAATTCAATATCGAGATTAATTAGGACACACACTTGAACAACGACGCTATCTCGGCACCTACTCAACCCTAATGAAATGATATCTTGGTAAATTAGGGTTACTGGGCTTATCGAACGCCTTGAAATATTAATTAGGGATTGCACCGTTTGTTGATTGATCGGAGAGAATAAGACATTGCGGCGCCTCTATGACAATGTTATTCTCAAATTCACATTGTCTTCGTCATTATCGGCGAGAAATGGCTTTGAAGTGACATTGCTGTCGTTAACATACATTCATTAAATACGATTTATTCCTTGTATATGTGGATAAATGGGCGAATAATTTATCGATTCCGTAATCCAGCCCGCCAAGTACTCAATTTTCCTATATCCGGCCCGCCGACTGGGGAAGTTGACCGCCCCTGAGTTGTATGATAGTCATTTACCGTCACTGTGGCATATAATTTTCGATGTAAATTGGTAATACTGTTGGAGTCGGGGTTGGAGTCATAGTCGGTAGGTTTGAAGACTCAGGAATCGGAGTCGGAGTCGGTACGTTCAAAGTCTTAGGATTCGGAGTCGGTCCATTGAAAAGGCGTGGAGCCCGAGTCGGAGTTGGAGTCAGTGGTAAAATTTACCGACTCCACAGCCCTGTCCTCTCAGAATTACCAAATTTTCCGGTAGATCTGAGTGAAGTGTGGTCTTGGAAATGTGGGGCATGTAATTAATAATTACACGTATTTTGGCCAGCCTGTAGGAATATCTACTTCGTTACATATCGTTATTTCGTGACCTAATGTCTGCTATATAGCGAATAAATATTGAAATCTCCCAAACATTCTAAACTAAAAGACGCCACACGATTCCAAATTATTATTTCGTCACAGGCAAATAATTTTTCTCGGTGGTATGGGATTTTTCCTATCAGGTACAGATTGCCAGGACAGCGACATTCGGCACTAGCCATTTAGGCACCGATGGACAATTCGACACACACATATACATAGGCCTATATCGAAGTTTTCGCCCAAAAAAGGGTAGTCGTTTTCGCACAAGGTTTTCTCGCTACCGATTTTTGGCACACGTTTCGGAGTCCCATGTTAGCTTAAACTTCATTATGTGTTGGAATGTCGTGCCGCGGTAAGGCCTGACGCCGAAATGCCTATTTCTATAAATCATGCGTATTTCTTGGGGGAAGGGCACCCAATAATGAAGACATTTTGTGGCAATAAATCGCGCTTGCAAATATCACGTGTATAATGATTCGCTCATGATTCCCCCATCGTGGTTGTGCAGTATAGTGTGTTGCTCTTGTATTGAGATTTGTCAGAACTAACAATATCATTTCGATGATTCATCTTACCTTACGTAAACTCAAGTATTGCGTTCGATTTTGGGCATTCTGCATCTTCTCTGCTAACTGTCTTATGGTATTCATGTGTGGCTTGCCAGGTATTTTGGGGAATAACAGGCCCACACCATTGTAGAGGTTGCTGAATAATTTCGAATCGCACATTGTTGACGAGATAGCGAAGTGGTATGACTCAAAGCTGCAACACCAATGGGTTGCTGGTTCGAGTCCGACCGAGGTCGACTCCTGAATCCCTTTCCTAAAGGTTTGGTGTTTATCTAGGCTCAATTGGCCACGTGATCAACGAAAGTGGTGTCTTATAGAAGCCTGGTAGCTGGATGTGCTACAAGTCGCTAAATACGGAACCAAATATAAAAGAATATCGGCTGGTGTAAAGCGACCGATGTAGTCGAAACACCATGAATATCAAACAAATAAACAACTCGCACTTTGTAAAGAATATTGACATGTATGGTCGACTTTTAAATTCCTTTTACCCAATATGCATTTGAAATTTCAGAATGGGAGGAAATGAAACCAACGCTTCGCAGACTGAAAAGTAAAGAAGCAGCATCAGGTTAAGATTTGTACCACTCACTATCTACTGTCTCCATAATTAGGTCTCATTATTATCCAGTGGCGGCTCGTCCTATAGGGCAACTGGGGCATTGCCCCACCTAAAATTCGGTCCAATAACAATAATTTATCATTTATAGACGCACAGCAATCAATATATACCGTCATCACAACGCAAATCGCATTCTTCTTGTGCTTTCGCTTGTAAATGCCGATATATAGCGAAGTCTCTGCGAAAATCGAATTCTCTTCCGTGTTTTCGCTTTGCGAATGGCTAGCCGGGTCATTCCCCGGTAGCGCTCAAAACAAGCTTTAACTGTCTATTATCTCAAAGCCGCGCACAATAAAGAAACAATGATTTACTCTCTCCTATTCATAAAATTACCGAGCAGGTGGGGCAACATAGCTCGTTGCCCTTACGATGTGATGTACCAATCGTATCTATATCTGAACTTGGTTACCGTCATATGCGTGGAGTCGATCTTTGCTGGTATAGGTGGTCCATTTTTGACGGTGTTTCACACCATGATAATTCTTGAAACTTGGACTGTTCTGTCGTGATGGTGGTATTTAACACTGCTCCAAGTTTCAGGGTTGATACTTAAAGATTAGGGCAGTAATTCCGTTTCCGAAATTGAGTGTGTGCTGATCCGTCACGTATCGCAAACAGATTTTACTCATAAGCCGGTATTGGTGTCCATTGATTTTGACGATGTTCCATACCGAGATCGGTCATGACATTTGGCACGGTAAGTCTTAATGTTAGTATCGAATGGTGTACCAAGTTTTAAGTTTGTCACTGCACTGTGTTAGTGGTAATTTCGTTTCCTAAGTCGAGTGAGAGCTGACTCGTCATTTATCGATAACAGATTTTACGCAAAGCCGGTATTGGTCTCTATTGATTGTAACGACGCTCCTTACCTAGATCCGCCATGAGCCTTTGCACGGTATGTCTTGATTTTAGTATCGAAAGCTGTGCTAAGTTTCAAGGTTGACACTCAATGATTAGGGCAGTAATTTCGTTATCGAGGTCGAGTATGGTAGAGATGTGCGCCGATCTAACACTAAGCCTACCTAACGCATTGCGGATTTCACGCAAAAGCCGGTAACGTTAACTGTGCTCCATACTGAGATAGGTGATGAGACGATGATATCATGAAACAGTTTACTAACATTCTCGTTTTGCATTCAAGTACTTACTTTTATTTTATATTCTCCAATGTCAATTTCACCGTGAAATTGTGGTCTTCAAGCCATTTGCTTACAACCCCCTGTCATGCGCGAAAGCTATTTCATTTTCGATGACGGCCAACAGCTGATCTGATCACTTGATCAGCCTTTTACTCAGTAAATTTTACGCAAAATTCGGTGTTGGTCTGTTCCGAACAGGCTGTTCGTATTAATTTTGACAGTACCATACCGAAAAGGGTCATGAGGCTACTTCTCGATGATGTCATGTTACAGTGTACCAAGTTTACAGCTTTCATTCACGTATTTATTCGGTAATATATTTTCCAATGCCGATTTAGCAGCAGACTTCTAGACAGTAAGCCATTTGTGTTAGCCTATGTCACAGTCTCCAGTTTCAAGGCCAAAATCTCCTATGTTGTTCCGACACCGAAATTCCGAGGCTGCTTTCGCCCTACTTCTTCAAATTTAAAATGATATGCTGGATTCAATATGACCGGTACAATCTATGAGATAACAATGGCGTTTGTGTCTGAACTCCTTGACCTTCCCGGTTAGGCTATATAGGCTATAGTCTTATGTCTGCACTCTGCAGATTGTTAGCCAGCGGTCAATTGCGAACATGAATCGTGTTGAATTTCTGCTCCTTCCGCCGTTTATGCAGTTTCCTTCAGAGCAATAATTAGAGGTAAAGACACACGGTCCTTATCAGCCTAAAAATTGTCCATTGATCTAATTGTACGCGATAAAAATGAAGGGCTGAGGTATAAGCGAGGATGAGGACGCTTGTTATACACTTTTACACTGCTGGTGCCTGATGCAGTCTATCTAGTTGGAACAAAATTGGGTATCGTCATCTGAATCATGTGGTCTCTACTGCAAACGGTGTCTCGATATTACCCGATCGTCGACATTACTCGGTTAGAATTGACTGGCTTATATTCCAATGCATCTTTTTTTCGAAGGAGTAACCAGTGGTGGATTTTCAAAAGTTGAAAAATCGCTTTCTATCAACTTTGCTGCAGTAACTGGCTTTTTTAATATCATATTGACCAATCCGATTTCATCCGAAGAATCCAAGCGTGGTTTCAGCACATTAAAACGCATCGAGACTTCTCTTAGAATCGGGATGTGTAAAGATATAGGCTCGATGAGTTATAGTAGATGTGCTCAGGATTCTTAGCGCTGTCATTATGGGTATTCCAGATTTCAATGAATTCGTCATTGAACATCTTGCAACTATGAAATCACGCCGTGCGCAATACGCCTACTGATACAAACGTTAAAATATGCAGGCAAGAATACTGTACTTCATATTTTCTTCCGAATAATTTGAAGAGTGTCAGCTCGAAAAGCTTCGGGTTTTAATATATTTCTGTCATGAATATATTATTAAAATTTGAAATGCGTAAGCCTAGTTAACCATGCCTAATATCTATACACCTTACTAACTGTGTGTGACGATCACGAAGTCACATTTTCACGTCGGAGTACACTATTGTGACTTCATTTAGATTATTAACATCGCATGTACCCCTTGCCCCACCACCCGATATTGTCACGAGCCGCCACTGTTATTATCATTGCAAATATTATTTGATACGAATATGATTCCTTCGACGTAAAATATGAACATATCATATGTCAATAGTGGCACTTCTCCAAACAGCATTTCCAAATACACATGCCATCATCTCCTATTATGATTTACGAGAGCTCATGCAGATGTATTCTTTAGAATTTATCCCACGACGCAAGCAAATCGAAGCGAAAATTAGTCAATTCTAAGCAGTGTTAGGATTAAATCACTGTTATCAAGTCCCAAGTGATTATGTTGCACTGCAAATGTAGGCAGCGCTGACCTCCTGTGAACAGGAAAATAATATTTAAGCTAGTAGGAAAATGCATTACCGGGTTTTGACAGAATTGTCAAGAAAAAAATCAACAATACCACCTCCACACGTCAATAAATATAATATTGCATGGTTGTGAAATTTCATGTCAAATCATTTGATTTTTTGCACACCTATAAAGTAGAATCGTAAGACCTAACACTCTTGTAATTGCCGTAACGTAATTACACGTGATTAACAATGTTAGGATTGACGAAATTCACCCATAGATGTGTTTGTTATTATTCCTAAATTAGAAAATGAGTTTTGGTCTCTTCGGGCTCACACTAGGGATGGTGAGAACGTGAGGTTCACGTTCGCGTTCTTTGTGTGAGCCTCAGAAATTTAGAGGTTCACGTTCACAAATGAACCTTCGTAGGTTCTGCACTGTGAACCTTTTTCATATATTACAATTTTCACTTCATTATAACATCTTCGGTTGGAATTTATTGCATAAAAACTGCGGGTCACTATATGCATGGCGCTCGCAGCATAAACAAAACAATACTAAACGAGCATGGCCATTGACAATCTCTAAAATTTAGCTCGCTTCATTACAAAAGTTTGCTTTAGTGACTCTCTGCTGCGCTTCATTACAAAAGTTTGCTTTAGTGACTCTCTGCTGTAAGCTTGACCCGCAATCACACAACATCATGAGCGAAATACACTACATGACAGGTAGTCAACGAATGATGTTTCTTCAACCAATCAATGAAATTGGTATCGTCTGATGTACAAAATCTAGCAGGCCTGCGAGGTCAATCTTGATTTAATATGTTTATTTTATCATAAAAACCAAATTCGTGCGATTGGGGTATTGGCTACTTCTGTGTAATTTGTTGATGGGGTAATATCGGTAGCAAGTATAGAAACCCGTTTTACACTCTGCTCAATATCAACGTAGCAATACGCAGACGCCGAATACATTGTCCGGTCTGGCCCGGACCGTTAAGGCGAAATCTTATACTCCCTTGTAATCTGCAAGTCCTCGTCGAAATTGTTAGCAAGGCTACGGAAGATATTGATTTTATTGGATTAATATATCACCATTTGATTGCCGCCTCAGTTGATATATTTTGCGACGGTTAAAACGTCAATAAGTACTTCAGCATTGTGGCATTATGTGGCCCGAGTCGTCGTTAGGTATCGGGTACACTGAACATTAATATAGGCTATCACTTCCCTGAAATGTAGGGTTGGAATTAGCAATATGACGTCACGAGGTTCACGTTCGCGTTCACACAGAACCTTTCAAAAAGGTTCGCGTTCACACAAACCTGAAACTTTCAGAGGTTCACACCATCCCTAGCAATCCCATCCCATCGCTAGAGATTTCAGCGTGCTGGTTACGGTTGCTAAGGAAATGAAACATGCAGAAAACTCTCTCGTAGGACGGTTTCAAGCTCATAATAGGCCTCCTATGTCCTCGAGAAGCGGCAAGGACTTAAATCAGGGCATTTAATAGCGTGCCTTCTGCAATCCTATTAGAAAAGAAATCTTCTGGGTTAGCACGGAAACCGAGGGTATCGCTGGATTGTAAACATAACGATGGCGTCGGTTTTATCTCACCGGGTCCAATCTCACCTACTGGCCTTTTTTATTCTCTCTATAACCCACGCAAGCAGCAGTTTTGTCAAAACCAAATTTAGGCAAACCGTACTTTGACATTTAACCGAATCGCATGATGGGTACGCTATTAGGGGTTCTCAACCTTATTTTGACCGTGACCTATTTTCAGGTTTAAAATGTTCCATGGCCCGCATCCTATCCTACAGTCATAGTCCTGTTCAATTTGTGGTATTGGACGCCGTCGATATTCCCATTTCTCAGTAATATGCACATTTTCTCCTACTAATCATATTTAAATTTGGACCTGCAGGGAAATGAAATCGCGCCAAGCGCGACAATTTTTTTCTAAGTTTAATAGATTTTGTCCAAACAGTCAACGAAATAATATTGGGCACCTTCAAGCTCTCTCCGATTGGAGATTAGGGGTGTGACAGATACGGCCCTGGTAGATCGTTTGTTTGTTTTGGGGTATTCATGGTGTTTGTCGGCTACTATGGTCATTTACACCAGGCCGATATTCTTCTTATTTTCCGTAACTGCCGACTTATAGCACGGCCCACCTCTAGGCTTTTGTAAGACACCGCTGACGCAGATGAGGTGGCGAGGAGGAGCCTAGGTAAACCTTCAACACTTAGGTATCGGAATTCTGAAGTCGACCTCGGTCGGACTCGAACCCGCACCCATTGATGTTGCAGCCGCGGATTATACCACTGCGCTATCTCGCCACG
>ATSW01011341.1:0-14078 GCA_000444245.1 Botryllus schlosseri
CCCCCCACACACACAAACACACACGCACGTAAAGTAGCCTACCCGATAAAGAGATCCAAAATGTGAATAACAACAGCAGCGGGTATGGAGAGCATTTTCTTTGCACACTGATAGCCGTTGCAATTCCACATTATACAATAAATGTAGGACTGGTCGCTATTGTGCTAAATGGGGAAGTTTTGACGGATAATAATTGCTATCTCTTCAAGTAGCCTACCGGTATAAATTATTCGAAGCATAAAGCAACGACAATGCAGCCTATACAAGTAGCTATCACATACCACAATTTAACAGGAAATAAATAATAGCTACATAAGTAAGGGAATGTAATTGCTCCGCATTGCGTATTGGCCGTCGCTACTATATAATTCCTACAAGACAGTCAAGAGTCAAGCCTGTTGTATTCCGAAATCGATAGCGCGTTTCACTGTGCTGCGATTGTCCAATTGTTAGCGAATAATGCATGAGGCAAATTCGTTTGTGCCTCACTTGACCATTGTTTCTCTGCGATGGCATTGTTTCTAATAAAGCCGAATGTCACCTTCCTTGGCGATTTTGAGGTGGTTCTGGTGGTCTGACACTGTTAATATTTGGATTTTCGGAATCAGTGTGACGATAGCATTTGATTGATATCAGTTGTTATGAATTCCGAGCTATTTATGGTGAATTGCATTGTCGCAGGTGAGGCACGACCCGCCCGTGTCTCACCTGTGCCGCAACTCTCCTTTCGAGGTGTATTTTTGAATAATAATTATGAAAATTGATGATGTCGTGTGAAAAAATGTTTAAATTTAGTTATTTATGAACATCGATGTAAAATATCAATAATCATCGACTCATGAAGGCTATGCACAATTTTCACTTATTGGCCCTGACGACAGGTGAGGCACTGCCTCACATGCCTTGATTGGACCGCACGTCACTGGCCCACTAAGTCCTTGGGGTTAGTTATATCGTTACAAGGATTGGTGAATTTCTCTCGTCTCGACCATTGGAAGTTGTCTGAAAGAAAAACTTTGTGCCAAAGGTATCAGGCAAATACACCTATTTCACACGCACACATTTATAGTGCAGGCCCAGAAGGTATGGCCGGCATTCATATACAACAATCAACAGCTATGTCAAATTCGTGTGTAGGTACACTCAAATCCTCAAAAAAAATGAATATCCATGATCAATTAAGAAATTAGACATGTTTAACGTGTGATTGTTATTGAGTACTGACATTCTTTTCAGAGCCAGCTCCTGCCCTCTGGTGCCATTGCCCTGCGGAGAGTCGTACAAATACAATCCCGGCGCAAATAAACAGGTAAGACTATATCACTGTACTGAAGTGACTGAACACTGTCTATTTTGTCCAAGACTGCGACAATACCGTGGCTTGACTTGTTTACCTTCACCGATATCAAGCCTAGGAACTATCGGTCTGTATTCGCAATGAGGTTAAGTTTTGGATTGATTCGCATCAGCTTCCTAAGTGAAATTTCCATTAGATTGAGCGATGTAGAGTAGACCAAAGTTTTACCTGTTTTACTTTATTAGTTTTATATTTTGAGTTGGTCGCGAAGTTACACAAAGCAAATTCGCAAACTGGTGGCAGTGATTGACAAACGGAAGTCTTCGCTGCCTTCTTCCAACAACGTAATTGAGTAATTCCCGGGACTTTCGTATTCTACTTAAAATGCAATAGACATTTTTTCATTAATTTCTAATTATCCTCCATGATGCTGCGTGTTTTTTGACATTTGTTTTTCCCTGTTTATTTTATATATTTCTTTTATCCTCAATTTTGTACTGTATCCAATTGATTTGCACGTCCTATCATCTCCATGGCATGCGTTGGTAATCGTCACTAGTAATTCATCAGAACGTTATGGCGTTAATGCTACTACTTAAGGCTTGAGCAAAAACGTTGCCTAATTTACCTCTTCGCATATCTGCAAATGAAACAAGTCCATTTCTCTTTCAGGTTCTATACGGCGCTGTCGTAGCCGGTCCTGGCGAAAAGGATGTTTTCCAGGACGTGAGAACGCGTAAGAAATACACAGCCGTCAGCTTGGATACGAACGCCGGCGTTCAATCATCCCTGGCTGCGCTCCATATCCTCAAACAGAAGGGACTTCTCAACAGCGCGCCTAAAGCAACGCATTTTGTCAATAAATACCCCGCACTCTTTTCTATTCTTATCATCTTCGTTTGCCGATACTTATTTTATGCGTTGTAACGATTTTGTGATGTCGACCGGTGAGGTTGACAGTCTTCGGACACTTATTTAACAGATCTATCTATTTCAAGCGCATCCCCGTGCCTTGTGGGAATATTAATTCTGATCCTATTTGAGGCCTGATCCGGACACTCGTCGCGATCTTCAGCAATGATGCATTGTGTAATCGCTAACACATCGCTACGTGGTGATATTTACCTTAGAGTTCGTTTTTGCAATACCTTTTACCTGTTTCAACATAGTGCCGTACCATAATTAAAGGGGAAATGACGGTATACGCACTAGTGAACTGTGCTAAACTAACGTATACTCCGTTGAAAAGAGGCATGAACACTGCTGGTGGGAAATATGTACATAATGACTAAGCATAGTGATTTTCAGTAACGAAGTACTATTTTTCGGAGTTCTGAATTACTCATCTCTCGTCTACTTATCATTCGGTCATGGTTTTAGCCTATTTCCAGATCTACCAGAACATTTTGTATGCCAAAACACTCACTTTTTACCATTTGGATTTGAAGAGTAGAAATTAATTTTGGACTAAGTTTGTAACACTTAAATGAGTTGAATAGTCATACGAACCGCGTAAAATAATCCCTTCATCACGATAACCGAATTTATTTTCGAAGATTCTTCCTATTGGTATAGTGTCATCATTCGTTTTGCATTATACATGCGAAGATAAACCTTGCGGCTTCGAAAGTATCTATTTCCCATTAACTGGTAAATGTTTGTAACCCCTAGACCGAATCCGCTTCAGTTAAAAAAAAACTTTAGTGGTGAATTTTCAGATCTTATGTTCTACTCCAACTTGAAGTGGTTTTGACATGTCTTAGACGTTGCTACTTCTGCTTGTAATTGAGTAGAATGTCACGGCCTTACTTTTATTTCTGCTTGAGCTGCAACGCTGGCTACTTTGAACAACGCTGCTAAAATGGGTACTAAAAGTATGAAAAAGGTAGGATTGTTACCCGATAACTTCCGGAATTTTGATCCTGCACATCGGCATGGCATCGAAACTTGTATTCACCATCTTGTGTCAATATTGAAATATTTATCGCCACCAAGTTGTAGTTATTTGCAAACATGCTATGCACCAGTGATTGTGCGCAATCTAAACTGCGGTTAGCACGTCAGCATCAGTTCATAGCCGTTTTCGCGTTTTAATCAATTGCTGATCATGGAGATCTACATCATTTAGGATAAGTCTTTTGACTTTATCGCAATAATGACGCCGATACAACAACTGTTAACAATAACGTGCATACTGTTTGAAATGCCAGTGTTATTTGCTATGCGATCGCCAAGACTTTCAATAAATTCATGAAACTTAGTGACTAATATTTCAACTCCATCATATTTATATCCAGCGTCAACAGATTACAATAAATTGCAACCAGTGGCTTCGTTTTATGGATAGAACTTTCCTGTGTACACACGGAGCTAATCGCACGCGTCTAAAATCCTAAGAACTTCACTATAGCGCAGTGGTTTTTCAACCTCCGACGTTGTTTTGCTTTGTTCTGGGGCTCGCAAAGGTTCCAATTTTTTCAGTAATTAGGTTACCAAATAGGTCTGGGCTGGGTGAAGGTGTTGGCCGTTCTTTAGTAATCAGATCACCATTAGAGGTGGGTCGTTAGACACTTTTAAATCGGAAATCGGGTCGCGTAAAAGATATAAAACCACTTCTATATCGCTTAATTGTTCCTTTCCAAGTTATCGTCTTGGTTAGGGATGGTGTGAACGTGAGGTTCACGTTCGCGTTCCGTGTGTGAACCTCGGAAATTTAGAGGTACACGTTCACAAACGAACCTTGGTAGGTTCTGCAATGTGAACCTTTTTCAAATATTACAATTTTCACTTCATTATAACATCTGGTTGAAATGTATTGCATTTCAACTGCGAGCCACTCCATGCATGGAGCTGGCAGCATGAAAACAATCAAAACTAAACGAGCTGGCACCTTGACAATCTCAAACAATTTACTTGCTTTGTTACAAAATTTTGCTCAAAATATCCAGCTTTCCGTTTCTGAATATTTAGCGACTCTCTGCTGTGAGCTTGACCCGCAATCCCACAAGATCACCATCAACAACAACACCATGCATGTAGGTAGTTAGCGACTGATGCTTATTGCTTATTCAACCAATCAATGAAATTGATATCGTTGTGTGATGTAAAAATCTAGCACGCGTACGGGTTCCATCTTGATTTCATATGTTTAATGTATTATGAAAACCAAATCCGTGCGCTTGCGGTGTTGGCTACAACTGTGTAACTTGGTAAAGGGGTAATATCGGCAGCAAGTACAGAAACCCAATTTACACTCTGGTCAATATTAACGTAGCAATTATACTCAGACGCCGAATACATTGTCCGTTCTGACCTAGACCGTTACGGCGTAAGCTTATATTCCAGTGGTCGGGAACCTATGGCTCGCGACCCATATATGGCTCTTTTGGGTATAAGATATGGCTCCTTGTCGAATATTTACTGTAGTACTGAATTGATCAATATTGCAGCGACTTGTTGGTAAATTTTAATCACGCCCAATATAATTATTCTCGTGGCAGTATAAACATGTATTTGAGAGGTAAAGGCAATGCCGTCTTCAGGTTTAGGGGCTCGGACCCCCTCTTTAGAAAATGATCAAATTTAAGTAGCTGTCACGCCGGCGGTCAATGTCACTCGCGAATTCTATACCCGACTCGAAATCTTGAATTGTGCGATACGTTGATTAATCAAAGAGCATAGCAGACATGGCGACGCCCATTTCAGAACGCAGTTTTCAAATACATATTGCCTTGCTGATCTACGGCGCGAAATGAACTGTTGCGGATGTGACATTCACAATTTCAAACTCGAATAATTACAAACAACGCCATAGCTATCGCCACGTTCTTGATTGGTAAGTATAGCTCTGTGTAGTACCGGCGATAAAATGGATGCGTCTACACTGTAAGCGTAAACGCGTGCATTTATGCACCTAAAAAACACACAATATTCGAATTTTTTTTTAGATGCCACATTGTGTGGTAGCGATGTATGTCATAATATTGTGTGGTCTGAAGTGGCATGTCCGCACCTATCGCTGCAGAGCTCGAAATTATGTACCTGAAATACCTCCACAGGCTCTTCTCGAAACAATATTTTATTTCAAAACAGTCGGTTGTAGAATGTACAATAAAAGAAACAGTGTAAGTTGCCGTTAAATATGACAATACAAATTGAAAACATAACAATTTTTTGACACAGTAAGACAGGGTTTTATAGAGTAATAACAGAGCTTCTTCGAGGTACAGAGCTTCAATACACAATTGAATTGTATATGTTCATATGAAATGAACCCGAATATTTTCGGATGACACTCGTCAGCCACTAGTGGAGAATTAGAAATAACATTGGATATCAACAATCGTATCACAAAATATGCCTTCACCAGCATGAAATTTCGAGAGCGAGCGTTCAATGCACTATTCCCATGCAGGTGGTACACAAACTCTGTCAACAGGAGTTCGTGTACCACCTGGGAATGTAGTGGATTGAATGTTCTCTCTCTCTCGAAATTTCATGCTGGTGACGTCATATTTTGTGATACGATTGTTGATATACAATGTTCTTTCCAATTCTCTACTAGATTTGCTGACGAGTGTCGACCGAAAATATTCGGGTTCATTTCAATATTAATATACTATTTAACAGTAATAACAGTATAAAAGAACTGGATTCGGAACTAAAGCAAGGTGTATGTACAGTAGTGTCGTCAATAAATATTGTTTCTCACAAATTGACTAGTTTCATGATCAAATGCTTGATTGAATTGCCAAAACACCATTTTAAACCAATTTTGGCTCAACAGTATGTTATTTTGGAACAGCCCTGATGTACAGTATCACTAAAAACGATAAGTTTACTAATTAAGGCATAGCCAAAGTCTAGCCACAAAAAATAACCAATTATTGTCAAATGCAAAAAGTAACAAAATCCACCATGTACAGGTACATTCCATACCAAAATAAAGCAGTACTCACAGTACAAGTACTTGGAGCAAGGGAGATTTATTAGCCTACATTTTTTCAATCAATTGCTGGGTATTTCGATATTTTTTCCAAAAATTGACGAACTTGTTCGACTGAAATCCCGAATTTTTATCACCAACAAGGACACGTTGAATGAATGGCATTATTTTGAAAGACCTTTGGATAACTAAGATCCCATGCGTAATAGCATGCTACGAAATCAATTATCATCTCAACCGGTCTTCTTTGGTTCCCGGATCTGCGCTTGATGGTGATGCCATTGGCAGCAATCCATGATTGTTCATCTCCATTCTCATGACGTGCAATCAAAAGATGAGGAGGAGTCAACTTTGAAGTCGTTAAATCGACTGTATGTGCCTGGAATTAAAACAATATGTTAGCATCAAATTATTTTGCTAAATATTCACGTGCGAATCCAGAGCACATGAGAGAAACTTATGGGAGGCTTCTCATGACTCGACCCGACACAATATGTGTATTGACTTGAGTCATTGCGCATGACTCGAACAAGTCATATGACTTGAGACTCAGATGGCCAAGAAAGACATTTCATCGTTATTTCAAAGAATACTTAAATAACCACACTATTGGCATTTCTTCTACTGGTACTGGCGCTTAAAAATGCTACCAGAAACTACTAAAAGTAAGGAAAATTAGTGTATTATAAATGCGAACCATTCGATATAACCAAACAGTCATAAAAAGTTTAACAAGACTTAAACTGGAAACTGAGCAGTCAACACAACGACTTGGACTCGACTCGAGTCATAATACCATGAATTGGACTCGAACCTCTACTTGTTGACTTGGACTCGGACTTGACTCGAGTCAGTCCTATAAAAGCGATATTGAGTTGTGACTCGGAGCCTTGTGACTAGGTTACGACCCAGCTTCTCATACTGAAGATATAAGTGCAGTTGAATCGGAGAATAGTTTAAAGGGGCACTGCACTATAAAAATGTCGTCTCAAATTGAAGGGCGAAACGAAATTTTTTTTTAGGCCACAGCCATTTTCTTCAAAACGCCACCGTAAAGGAGCTGCAATTTATTGAATCTTCCACATTGGAACCATGCTCCAGCAGTCACGCAGAAATCGAACTTTATATCGTTGTCAGCCGATGTTATGAAGGAAATATGTCGTACACGCAAAGGTGGTTTAGATACCGCGTTCAACGGAAGATGCTCAGTCAGGAGATTTATGTCAAAATCGGGCCTAGTGTATTCTATTTTTTTAGGGCGTGTACGACATATTTCCTTCATAGCATCGGCTCACAACTATATAAATTTCGTTTTCTGCGTGACTGCTAGAGTATGATTCCCATGTGGAAAATTCAATAAATTGCAGCTCCATTACGGTGGCGTTCTGATGAAAATGGCTGCGGCCTAAAATTTTTTTCTCTTTTCACCCTTGAATTTTGAGACCACATAGTTTTTAGAGTGCAGTGCATCGTTAACAAGCTTAGCTCTAAAGGGCAAATTGATTTCAAGTTCTTATATTATTCGATTATAAATTGAAGCATTAATTGATTCACCAATTGTGTACAGATGCATAAATTTCTCTACATCAGAATCTCAAGGGGTACCAATGAACCTCGGACTTCGTTCGATCATAACTTGTTCGCTGCTTAATCCTAAAGGAGCACTGCGCTATAAAAAAGATGTGGTCACAAATTAACTCGCAGGTCGAAAAAAATTTGCCGCAGCCATTGTCTTCAGAAAGCCACCGTAATGGTGCTGCAATTATATTACGGTTAACATATGACCTCCTTTAGGAGGATTTGTCCTTTTTCAGGTTTTCGAAATTGTCGTCCTAGGACGCGCAAATGTCTTCCTTTTTGGCAGCTCCAGTACTGTTTGTGTGAAAATCCTCTTTTTTCGATAATAAAATATGATGAACATAAACTAACTGAATTTTGCATAATCCCGTTACGCTCGAGCTTCCGCGTTTCTAGTGCGCCTTCACAATCGCTTTACTCGCCGTGACTTCTATATTTTCGCAACAGGTTAAGAATCGATGACGCGCAGCCACGTCAGTCGGTCCAAATTCTGCAGCTCCAATACTTCGAGCGCAGTGTTTAGCATAGCATAATATACCTTAGTTTTGGGACGGTTCAAGAATTTTGATCATATATAAGGATTCTATTTTATAGAACTTCTATGTATATCTAAACTGAAGCAGATCCATACCAGACAGGTAGCAAATCTTACCTGACAAAGACATATCGCACTCAAACCATGGTTCGACTTTATTTCCTTGTCTGTGAGAGCCTTCTGCAGTTCGAGCAGGATATGAATTTCATCGTCTTCATTTCCCTGCAAACAATTAGAATCATAATAGACAGGTGAAAAACTAATAAGAACCATAATAGACAGGCGAGGAGCATTCCTGCAATTCAAAAGTTTCCATTCCAGCCATCACATTCCATTTCAGATAAAGGCAAGTTTGGGAATTAGCGCTGTACGCAAGTTGTGGAATTACTGATTAGATGCGCGCTATCTAGTTTGCTATCATCTGAAGGCTACTAATTCTTGTCTGCTTTATAGACTCGTATTCCGTAGGTGTCACATGTCAGTGTTTGATTTGTTATTAATACTGCGCATTGTGCAGTACACGGGGTTGAATTACGTTGTCAAAAATTGATGCAACACGAGATTCTCGATGGCGCAAATTCTTAGTTTATTCGATTAGTTTGAACGACAACATTCTATGCTGATTTCCTTATTAGATGTACAAATTCGACCTCATCGTCAGAAACGCAGATTTCATCGCGCGCTCTGAGAAACACCATCTCCTATCGCGATTTGACGAACAAATAGACCTACACCTTCTACAAATTAAAGTGCATTATTTGCATCAATGAGGGCCGCAAGCAGCGTTCAAAATATTGCAGCGAGGAATCGCGTCGCATAGCATTGTGCGATATGCGTGCACAGACGAATATGGCTAATTGGTCGTGGCCCCGCGTAACACCGATAATACGACTTGTTGAATTGCAACTGAATATTAGAGTCAGAATGGTCATTTCAAAAGATCGTTGTCTTGCGTTTCAAAAAGAGGGATTTCGACACCCCCCCGACTACGCGCCTGCCGCCCTCCCCATGCAAAAATAAAAGTCGGCGCCTATGACTGTAGCACTGTTAATTATCAAACATAATACAAACCTCTTGATCAGTCTGCTCTCCAAAAACTTTATCACGAGTGAGAAGCATTTCCATGTACTTCTCATGCATTTCTTCAACACTTCTATCAACAAGCAGTTGAAACTCATGTCTGATCTATTGGGAATAACAACGCGTTACTCAGAGCTGTTAGTCATGAATATGCACAGGTTAGTTAGAGTAAGTAAATTCATCCATACTATTTATTTCAAAATACATAGTTATTCACTAACTTATCTTGATACGAACATAATTAGATTTTCTTTATTTAATCATCACAATAATTGAATTATTTTCAGCATATGGTATCACGAAATCTCATTAATCTAATTCTAACCCAGGCATGGGCAAAGTGCGGCCCGCGAAGCTACTTTGTGCGGCCTGCGAAAGGTTGCTTGGAATTCAAAACATAAAACTTTCTTTTTAAATTACTTAAACCAGAGGCTGTATCAACTGAACAGGAAATTCATTTACTTTGAAGACCGTACATTAATGTGCCACGATTGCGCTGCCGACGCAACTCTCATGCGTAATCCATATTCAAAATAAAGGCAAGGTGCCAAAGTATGAGTAGCAATTAAATCACAAGAAATCACTCTTTCCATATAGTTTAGTTCAAACCTTCTTTGTTGCCATTGTCACATTACGCATTTTACGGTATTTTACAGTTGAATGTTTCCATATTCTTTCACTTCTGATCATATTCATAATTCTTCTGAAAATGCCTAATTGGCTATGGTATTTGGTAGTGAGCTAACAAAAATATCCGTCTCGTGCAACATCACGTCCAACTTTTCAGCTATGGTGCACAGACGCTAACCAATCTCATGCTCGTTCCTATGAACTAAGCTTGAATTTGGCTGGATTCCCTTATCATTCATAATTTCTGTCAATTTTCAAGTTTTTGCAAATTGAGTAATTCTAATTGTAATCTAATTTGGAAAAAAACTGCGCTTTAATTCTAATCTAATTCAATTTGGAAGAGCTGAAAATCTACTAGTTGTCCAAGGCTGGTACAGTGTACACTGTACACATGTTGTGTATTAGGAAAACAGTGTATATTAATGCAATAGGAAGATACATAGGCAATACAATTACTTAATTTGCCGAGGCACACAAACAATTTCATTTTACTGATTTTCGAAGTTATGACTGCAAATTGAAGTCATCTGTAAGGAATGAAAGAACTCACCAGTCTAATATCTTGCAGCATTGGAAAGCTCTTCAAAATTTCAGCAACGCCACCAAATTCTAGCACCTCCAACTGATTACGTCTGTCGTGATGAGTGTACTTCATGAGAGTGATGACATTCAGCCAACTGGCGCCAGGTCTATTGAACTCTGTTTCCAACTGCACCCTGGCATCTTCAATCGTTATATTAGGGTGACCTTCTGAATAACATGAAACTTATAAATGATAAAAAAAAGAATGAAAAATCATCCCAATCACCTGATGAGCCTGGACATAAAAGCATGCGCTCTCCATGAAGACGTACTAGATGCCTTCGTCTTTTGTCTGAGATTCCTCAATTTTTGCGACNGCTTTTCCGAGNAGTAATACTGAAAAGCATTTGATCATGAATGCACTTTAATACAAAATATATTGAATTCGGAGAGGATTCGGGCAGTAGGTCATGGTCAAGAGAGGACGGTGCTTCATAGCAAAACAAGTCCAGTGTCTTCATATTTTTGTGTCTCCTTTTACAATGGCTACAGTCTACAGAGATNTTCATATTTTGAATACACTATGCCACAGATCCTGCATGACATGATAACACGTCTGTGACAATAAATGCGTNGACAGCAAATCGATAGTTCCGATAAAAGGGCACAAACAACACTTTCCATTAGACATTCTACCAAACCATATCAAGTAATTGAAACAGGCCAAGTGCAAAGAAAGATGTACATAACTTCATCTGCAAATGAGGTTTCATCACTAGGTCTATTATGATATCTTCAGAATAAGTTATGAAACAGCATTAGCTCCCATTTTCATGGTCGGCTCTTACGGCGCATCAAGCTGCTACATTGAAAATAGGTAATCTATATCTACTCATACCGCTCGGCGCTGGTGCTGTATGTGAAACTCGATAACATGAACATAACATTATTTACAGATGATGTTGAAAATTTACATAAACGAATTACCTTGCAGTAAATCAATGTGCTCCCTCTTAATCCCGTTTTGAACTAAAAACATCTCCATTTCCTCGCTATATGCTATTTAGATTCACGTAACAAAGACCGACAGATTCACGTTATATCTCACTCGCTCTGGTCCTGCGTGGTAACGATCGATTGTCTCAGGATTGCGTCATACAATCACGTGACTCAGTAAGTCATGCGTAAAGAAGAGACAGAGTCAATTTTTTATTTCATCAATGATAAAATACGAAGGGTACTACTAATAACTGAATGATTGCTATACTGTTGTTCGATGGCAATGACAGCGGTACCGNATACAAGTAAAATGTTCAACGTCGGGGTGTTTCATACATATTTGTATTANAAATTTCTTCAGTAAGTTCGGTAGGGAAATAATATGATCANCNTTTTATTTTATCGCAATCTCTTNGTATGTTGATCTGATAATTTGTTCATANTAAACTGAAATGAGAAACAAGCGATTAACTATAAGGATTANCGTGACTATCGTAGGTATGTAAAGTCAGATCAGAGCAAACCTCAAGACAGCGTTGTTAAATAAACACTGCAGCCTGAAGAAAAATCTATAGCTTGGACATACCGATCAAATCACATTTGGCGAGGCTTTTCGACGTGTATCAATATTACCGCGCTTTAGGCTGNCTGGGATGATATATCACGTCAATAGTAACTTCGCGAAGTTTCAGAGTGAAGATTGGCCAGCGACCACTCAAACTCCCTCTCAATTGATATCCGGTTTGAAAGTTTGACACCGCAGGAAATTCGTCCGGAATGACTATGCATGTGAGCTCATAGACACTTCATATGAGCATTAACCCACATCTTATGACATTCCCTGATGATGTGTGGACGTGCACACAACATGGCGGATTCTCGATGTCAGATCTCAGCCGATAATATGTGTCAGCCAAATATTGTATATACCTATGCACAATGTTGTGTCTCATTCAACGCTGTGAATTTACAGTGTATTCGCTAGAAATTACGCGTGCAAATCGGCTTTTTCTGGAACCGCCGGGGAGGTTGACTAAAAAAGATTAACCGAAAGGAAACTGTCCGAGGAGACCCAGATTTAAGATTTAAGTTTACCTTTTTTAAATCAATCTGCCGGGCGATCAGCATTATCTTTTTAAACTTCCCGTATCATTTCTCTTGTTTCAACTTGAAAAAGGTATCCTTTTTCGGATCTTAACATCTGGTAACCCGAGTATTTGATATTTACTCAGAACGAAGTCCTATCATAAGTTTTAAAACATTCCAGCCGTTTCTCAGAAGATTCTTATCAATTGAGATTTAACCTTGATTGCAGAGGAATTCTGTGTCGAAATATTAAATTTCATGGTGAGTAGTAAACAATTTGCATGGTATAAGGTCGATTACTGCCGATTTTTCTAATTCTAAGAGCCAGATCCAGGCCTGACTCGAAAAGCCTTTTCATTGCAGAGCTCCATACTTTCCACAATCGCCTGTCGAAAATGTCCATCGCCAGTATTGAAAACGTGTGGATGGAAGGAAGCTTGTCGCCCTCTTAATAATAAAATTCGCCATATAATTCGGCATATAATTTAATTAATTCAAACGGTAATGTGACTGACCCGTGAAAGTAAACCTCATATGTGCTGTGAAATCCCCTGGAAGTCGGCGTGATATCCGTAATAGTCACGCAATTATGATTTTGGGATATTGCGTCCATGGTCGTCAACGTTTCGTACAAAGTGCCGTTGTACTGTGACATATTGTGAAGGTTACAATTGCCCGAGACATTCATTTTACAATGCTCTGCATTCAAACATTACCTCGCTCCAATCGGTAGGATAATCTTTTTTTGGTAGAGGAGCTGAAACATCACATTGCTTTTGCACGGACGACGCCAACGCGACGCTAATGAAACTTGCCAAAAGAAAAGGAATCATAGTTCCGCTACAATCCGGATCTATATCTTCTGCCGCAAATCAACGCCTACAGAGTGTCACATTAAATTATATAAACATTTCTGCGATCTCTGCTGCTAGTCATTTCGAATCCAACTATTGCTACTCTACTCAAATCATCGCATTTGATACTTGGGCACAGAAACCGTTGTTCCCAGCCCTATATACACTCAAGAGCGTGACATTGACCATGAACATTGAACATACACCTTTAAACCAACATCGATAACAGCGGCGTTGATAGAGCCCGTACAGTTCAATCAATACGCTAGATGGCCAGGTTCAACGGAGTTTGCAGCAGATCTCAGCAAGTATCATAACGGTGTTCAACACATCAAAAGACATCGAGAAATTCACAATGCGTGTGTGCAAGTGAACCAATCGATTAACTGTGCGGATGTGTGAATTATCACGCTCACGTTGGTATATATACTGATATTCGCAGCATCAGCAAAGCAACAACAACAACAACAATGCAAAAAACATGCAAGTTTTTCGTGAGTAAAATTGACATCATTTGTCACTCGACGCCACGTGTAATCATAATGCCAATCT
>ATSW01011347.1:0-11657 GCA_000444245.1 Botryllus schlosseri
AATATTTTGTGATCTACTTACTTACTTTTCGCTATTTTCAGTTTGTCAAGTAGAAGTAGTCTAATTCCCCAATACGAACGATAACTTGAGGAATTCCGCGGCTGTTTTCATGGAGTACCAACATTTAATATTCATAAGAGTCAAGTTAAGCCCAGGAATTTTATTGCGCTTGGCGCATAGTAGTAATGGAGTGACAAATATGTTTTCATGAAAGTATCAGTGAATGTAATTTAGGTACCGGATTGCTTGGTTCCTCTCACACCGCATTGTCGTCCTTATCAAATATTTCATCACTGTAAATATGGCCCACCACAACATTTGAAACTACCGTTTCGCAATCTAGCAATTACCTATCATATTGTAATCTAGCAGCCCCTTACGTGTCTTGATAATCTGGAAAATCCAGCCTTTTTGAACGTTACACCTGTTTTAGCAGATGACCTTTTAAGCTTTGTGGACAAAATACAGGAAATATATTATCCGCTTTTTAGAAGTGGTATTTGTATTTCATTTTTATTGCGAGTATCATACTTTTACTTTCATAGATGTTAAAGCATAAACACATGTGTGGTAATGCCTCCATTTTCCGAAAATAAAACTAGCCTACACTAAATATAACTTTTGCGATTCACAATATTTGTTATTAACGTATAATAATCACGCAAGGTGATGTAACCGTATCCGATACATTTTCTACGTATTGCTCTTCGCNTAAACTTGNGGCCTTATAATATGGGGTAGGGCGCCATCCCATGATATTCTCTAAAAACGGGNTGNTCNAGTAAACAAANGATAAGTATNGCATNTTCATATCANTACTATAATTTGCATCCCATGATGCGAAACAATACTTATTATGTCGAAAATTGATACCTCCTGGGATGCATCAATACGAATCAAGCTCNCTGCACNNNCCNCATAGCTCAATTCGCAGCTTTTGANAGTCCATGCNAANGNATTNNGACNGTTTTCAAAACTACTTACTTACTTGAGTANATNTAAAGTCAGTTAATTCTACTTCTACTTCAAGTAGTTTTAGGTGGCTTATTGAAGAAGTACTTCTACTTGTATTTGAGTAGATTTTTCCGTCGCTACTCCTACTTCTACTTGAGTAGCTTTCTTGACTACTTTGACCACCTCTGCTGATATCATCCACAAGTCAGTTTAGCTTTTCTTTAGCAATAGTCATACAATTCGGACCCTCTCTGTCTTTCAGCGTTCCCTTTCTTTGAATTCAAAACGACTAGCACTTTTTATACAGTTGCACTGTGTTCCAGAATAGCTATAACCATAAACTCTTGTGACCTCAGAACAGTGTGGAGATCAAACCACTACCTTCGAGTCACGAGTCACCTTGAGACATTACACATTTCGACCCGAGCCCAGCCAAGTACCGTCANGTCANCATTCAAGCCAAATTGAATTTTCGAAGTATGCATGATTGCATGATGATGCAAAGTCACTACACTTTGCCAACTGGGTGTAGGACAAATTAATTGGTCATTTATCTTGAATCAAATACTGAATAAACTTAAATATACATACGCTCTGATCTTCGATTACGTAACCTCGGTGCAACAATGCCAGCCTCGTCCGTACGTAGATGCGGCCTTTCTATAAGCTTCAATTCCTCCGCTTCGTGTTGGAGTCCGAATTGGACTGGATAGATGGTGATTCGAGGCTGCTTATATGCATTTCTGTTTCAAAAACAAACAAAGACTTCCCTGCCAAGAGCTGGCTATAAGTTTCGGGCCCAGTTCGTGATGAGTTATTTTCTTTTTAATCTTTTTATGAATCACAGTTCGTGCTCCATCCGCGGCCATTAACTAATTGTTTTCGGCTCTACCAGCTACCAAAATGGCACAGCTTCGTGTGCGAGTTAATCTCCCTCATCATTATAAATGACCCATTATAACGACTTCGTGCACGAGCAGAAATGACTAAGTGTCACGATTCGGCCTCGGCTCCTTATTTGGATAGAAACATCGGTCGCCCTTTTTGATTTTGTGCCAACCCAATACATTGCAGTACCTCGCTCGCTGCAATCACCTTTCCCCCACTCAGAGAAATACATTACCTTTGGGTTGTCAGTCCTTTTACAAGCTTACTCAGCAACCCACACACAACAACGTCTAACAACAAGAATTCTTCAATTCGGGTTTTCATGCGAAGCCTAGCTTGAACTCCGGGATCCTAGTATTTTTAGGCGTCAGAGGCATACCCTGTACGACCTTAGCTTGGCTGGCCCATAATTGGTCGAAGCGACGACCTAGCGCATCACAAATAGCCCCCCTTTTTTATTAAAAGGGCGACTTTTGTTCATATATTTCTTTAGGTCGCCAGCGGGCGCTGTTGTTTCATTATGCGCACACGAAATTCATTCGAGGTTCTCCTAAACTGGATTATAGCATAGAGAGTACCGCACGAATAATTTGTATCTTCTTTGTACGGGCGAAACCAGAATACATATATTCTTGCGCGCTGTGTCAAATACATGCGACATCATATGCCAACGATTGTTAACACACGGCGTTGATCACCCGAATTTAGTGCGAGTTTAGAATCCCGGACTATTGTTGATTTTCCTGAGGTGAATTTATTGAAATTCAACGTCGAGTTAACTTTATGTTTTCTTTCACCGAATAGTTGCAAAATTGCGGAGTTTTAAAAGGGTCAAAATACAACTACAGGTCACATTACTTTGGTATAGATACAGTATCACGTCAGATATATCTTCGCTTGTATATTTATATCGGCCGCACGAGATACGTAGCTGGGTGTTTACCTTAGATGGATTGTTCTCGAGTTTCATGATCAAAANGTGGTAGGTTCACGCGGGTTTTCACTACGCGGCCANCCATATGGTAATCTCGTTATCATGTTGCATCACCAACCAGCAAGCCAGTGTCGAAAACGTCCGTTCAGCAAAACTACTTGAACTAATTCAGAACTCGCACCGCCGCGAATCTCGCGCCTCATCAGCACCTGACAGCACAACCCAACGCCAAGCACCGCATAATGCACTTCTGCACAGTATTAATTACAGAGCAAACGCTTACCATACTGACCAAGCGATCAATTGTACAAAGCAGATGAGAATTAACATCCATCATGCGGTATATACAGGAGAGCACAGATAATAACGCGCGAATGATCAGGCTATTATTGTATCTCCCTTATAAAAATGAAATCATAATTCACATTTTCCTACGCGCTTTGTTAAACAACCTTGACAACGTACGCTCACAATAGCCAGCACACGGCGTTTTCACCTGCGTGAATGAAGATTCAAATCGAGTGCCAATCTAGAATCTCGTACAATTGTCGTTTTTTCTCACGCGATTTTATCGAACTCATTTCTACAGCAATTCCAAAATTCATGTATTCCCGTATGTATTGAGACAAAACGCAACTCCAGGTCAGATTACCTCGGTAAATTAAAAGTCGCCCGAACGCCATCATGTGAACTTTGCTGTAACGATAGTTCGTCGCATCCCATTCAAGTTACCATATGGCCCCTATTATGAAATTTGATCCCTGATATCTTCCTGAAATTGCCTCGCCCGTTAAGCGTTTGGACGTTAGTTTGAAATATGTGTTTGCCGTGAATCACTAACAGGCGAGTTCAAACTTTGCTTTAATCAAAATGGCCGATGAATTATTCTTCGGTCAATTTTATGGTTGTTTCTAGCAATTATCCTTGTTACACGTACACTACATTAATACCCTCAAGTTCAGATTACTCTACACTACATTTCTACCCTTTTCTTTACGCTTACACGTCAATTTTTGGTGGGGTTAAGTTCATCTGTTCCATATGAGTTCAAATAAACTTCAATAAAATATATGCTTCGTCATATTACACTTCTTTTACAACCATTCTCTCGAATTTCAAACAGTGTTCTCCGTGTAACAGAGGGTACTAGGTATATGAGAACCAAAGTATCTATGGAAGTTTATATTACCAGCACATGTAGAATTAAAGTCAATGAGAGCCGCAAGAAGATTTGTACTGGGCCGCATGCTACTCATTCTTTGCTACATTGATTTGATTTTGAATGTGGATTACGCATGCCAGGTATACATAGGCGGCGTAATCGTGGCATATTAATGAACAGGCTTCAAAGTAAACCAGTTTTCTGTTCAGTTTATAAAGTCTATGGTTTTAGTTCACACAACAACATTCAAAAGTAAGTTTTATGTTTGGCATTCCAAACAACCTGTCGCGGGCCGCACAGAATAGCTCCGCGGGCCGCACTTTGCCCAGGTCTGGTCTAGCGTGAAGCTTATTCTAAACACATCGCGTACTACACATTGCGCAAATGCACAAGCTATAGTAATCACAAATTACGCATTAGGCCTATTGCACGAGTTCATTCTCTCGTTCGAGGTACTGCAAAACTATCGCGTCTGTCGCGAATAGATTCAGACTCATTTCACGCTACCTACGAAAGGAACTACGAATAAATTCTGTATTGAGCAATCACTTGGTTAAAGGACTTACAAGAAAGTCAAGTATAGCGCAGCATTACCTACAATCTACCAGGTTACGCTACTTTGCTACTCCTCATCCTCTTCATCACCGAAAATGTTGGAGAAAATAAACACAGCCGTGCAACATCTCAGTAAACGGTTTATATATTCTAGGGTTGGCAGACAGCAAGAAGCCGTGCAACAGCCGTCGGTAGCGTCTTGGTATTGCTGTGGTCCTTGATCGGTCTCTTGAACTGTGACTGGAAAGATAAAATGGATCATCGTATCGAACATATGTCACTGACAGATGAGTAGAATACAAGAACAGTAGCCTATAATATGATATTCACAACACACAAAGACAGTACTGAAATTGAAATAGTATTGAACTGAAATTTCTACCAATGAAAAGTGAAGAAGAGATTGATGTGCTGTAGCAATCATAGCGAAAAGCCTTTCTATGGAGAGGGAGAGAGACAAAAATTTACTCATGTCGCGAAAAGAAAACAACAAAAATAGCAAAAAGTTCAGATACATAAAGACATATACAGGAAAGTTGATCACAGTACGTTAAAAAATGAATGAGACATGTAGTGTATAGGTATAGGCTCATACACAGACACATATAATGTAGGCCTATATATGTTTTTTTATAATCACGAGAGGAAGCTGCAGTTAAGTGATCGGTTGATCATCGAGTCTACTGCAGCTGTTAGGGTTAATCGGTTATAAATTGCATACATTGTACTACAACAGTAGGCAATGTGTGTCATTTATTCATGTCAGTTTTCCTATGAAATAGCTGCCACTAAGCGATGATCGACCTCATATTAAAGCAGATAGAAGGAAATACATAAAAATATATTTTTCCGACTATCTACTACTTGCTGACGAGTGTCCCCAAACTTTGCAAGTTTTGTAAAAAGGTGCATGTTTTGGTTTGCGATATTGCTCGGCTAACGGCAAAACTTGTTCACGCTGTAACGGAAAAGACCATTTTGCCGTGGCTTGTCAGGCAACTGCGTGATGATAATATCAGCTGATCGCATTGAATCTGATGAAGAAGAGGATGACGAAGTTCTTTCATTTGAACATGTGAGTGCTACGAAGGAATCCTATGTTAAGAAAATATTTGATCTGCTATACCTGCTTAACCTGCATGTAAAATTCCAAATTGATTGTGGTGCAACCGTAAAAAATGTTCTTTCGTGGCGAGATTACTTAAATGCAACTGGTGGCACAACAATGCTAAACTTGAAACCTACTTCTATGAGACCGGTTGTATATATTAAGGAAATGACAAGGCCTCTCGGAATAACAACGTTGGAAATCACCAATAAAAAGAATGGTAAAAGCTACTTGCTAGAATTTGCAGTGGTTGAGAAGCCGAACACTTCCATCATTCGTTCCGCAGATGCTCAAAGGATGAAACTAATTACGATCCATTTTGAAAACATAATGATCGAGGAACCTGCAGTACTAAGCTCTTACAGCGAAGGATCCTGAATTCGCCAATTTTGCTACACTGGAATTTGATCAAATACGTGAACAATTTTCGGATGTTTTCAATGGTACGGGAAAGCTAGAGGGTAAACTATATCTGGAAATTCATGACACTATCAATCCTGTACAGTTGCCTCTTCGCAAAATACCCCTAACACTTGAACCACCAGTGAAGGATAAAATTGATAGTTTGGTGGATGCTGAAATAATAGCTCCCGTAAATTGCCATACTCCCTGGATACCTAATCTGGTCACTGTAAAAAAGCAATCTGGAGATATCCGCTTATGCTTTGATCCCCTGGCGCTGAACAAAGCCCTAAAACGCAACAACTATCCATATCCAATGCCGACAGTTGATGACGTGTTACCATATATGCATAACGCCAAAGTATTTACACCAGGGGTGTCAAGCTCAAATTACGTCGCGGGCCGGATTCAAACCTTCCAAATGCTCGCGGGCCGCACCCTTTGCTTTTGACTTGAATACTTTATTTATTTATCAGGCATATATAGATAAAATAGTATATAACAATTGTATCACGGATCATAAGGGTTTTACTCTAGCAAGTAGCGACACCTTTATGCGCGAACGATGGAATTGACGATGATGATTGACCGGTTGAATACATTTATGGACCGCAGCTAAAACAATGGAGGTAACGACGATATAAGTTCACTTTATGCTCCTTTTGCTGTAGTCGTAATCTGGCGTTACCCTTGTGAATGCGTTGTTAGATGTGAGGGATACAAGATAATAAACAGTAAACGCGGACTTTGGAATTTGTTGTATTCTTAATATATCAGGATTCAGGTTTCTCTAGATTCCGGCGACACTTTGACTCGGAAATGATACAGAAGTGACCACGCACTGATATCGAGATTTAATTTTTGTGTAAATAATTTATTATCCGTGTAAACCGCATATGACGGTCCAACATCGGCGTTTTCGCTTCTCTGAATATAACTACGTTTTGGTACATTTTCCGTAAAACTCAACTCAGTGTGCACTTTTTTTCGAAATTATGTGTCAATGTCCCGGATTTGTTTCTATAGTGGAAACAAGTGTGAAACACCGTAGTCGGGTGATTATAATGTGTCCTACGAACATATTCGACGTTTGCTGACATGGGGGAATATTTAACGGAAGAAACAAATCAACATTTGTGACAAATGAGCTGGATAACATAAGCATTTTCCAATCTACTCAGAATGGCTTCGCGGGCCGTATGTTTGACACCCCTGATTTACACTGTGTGGTGTAAAAAATGGATTTGGGCATGTAGAACTTGATGCTGCTAGTAGTTATCTAACTACATTCGGTACTCCATGTGGTCGTTACAGATGGCTCCATCTGCCTTTCGGAATCAGCCCAGAATCAGTAGCGATTTATGTGAATTTGAAAGACAACATTATTTGAATACAGTTGATCACTACTCGTATTATTTTGAAGTATATCGACTAACTTCACAAACTTCTACAGCAGTTATTCGCCGCTTAAAATCACATATGGCATGTCACGGAATCTGCGAGAAATTGATTACTGAGAATGGCCCATGCTATGCTGCTCATGACTTCGAGGCGTTTGCAAAGGAATATGAGTTCGAACACGTGACCAGCTCTTCAGGACACAGCCAATCGAATGGTAAAGCGTAATCAGCTGTTAAAATCTTCAAATCGTTACTTCGTAAATCCGCAACTGACAAAAAAGACTTAAATATTGTACTGTTGGATTGGAGGAACACTCCAGGAGAGACTGTCCCGGGCTCTCCAGCACAGAGGGTATTTGGAAGACGCACCAAGACGTTGTTGCCAATAGCACCTAAACTGCTTGAGCCGAAAATTGTTTCTGATGTTATTCCATCGCTTTTGGACCGAAAAAGAAAACAGGCAAAGTATTACAATCGTGGTGCCAAAGACCTCGCCCTGTTGAGTCCTGGTCAACGGGTTCGATTCAAAAAGACAGAAATGGCTTGTGGCTAGAAGCAGTGGTGATTAAGCAACTGAATGACAGGCGACGGATGGAATGACCTACCGACGCAACAGAAAGTTTATTCGAACTACTGTAACTCGCCCGCATGTAGCATTTGACTTTGGCGACATCTCTATTGCCAGACCAGCAGTAGTGAACGGCGGCACTACTGGGTCGTTTTCCGGTTCCAGTCGCAGCAGGCCAAGTCGTACAGTAATTCGGCCAGCATACTTGCAAGACTATATTACAACTTGATTCGTTGTTGTAATTTATATGCTAATTCCAGTAGTTTCGTTTTCTATTGTTTTGTGATGTTTTGAGATGGGGATGTGGGTTATTGTATTGTATGTATTATCTTCCCAGTCAACAAAAGTGTGTACGTTCAATGCCGAAGACAGCAGCTGACACTACAGTGAGGCGGCACCTTTGATGTACAAAAACTGATCGCTCTCGAATTCAGAAGATCGATTGTTCTCCTTTCCATCAGTCGGCCAGCAGATTGGTGTCAGCGTAATTAACCAATCAAATAGCGCTTGAATGGCTTGATTATCACGCGGCTTCACCACAGACGTTTCTTCTGTCTGGCTTTTCCAGGTTCGTGGCACTTGAGCGTGGAGTGATTGTGATGTCATAAGTCATCGGATGTTGTTTACCGCTGCACACTTGAAGTTATCGTACCGGCGAATTGTATTTCCGAGACTGTAGCGATGGAGGGTAATATGAATGAAGTTCTTTGTTGAGATAAGTGGAGCAAGAGATAGTTCGGGTTATTTTTGATATTTTTCACATGCTTGCTTTGATGTGCATTGGTAGTGAAATGGTGTTTCGAATAGCAGATCAGTCTTATTAATTGCTTGTTTGCGTTAGGCTTGTAAAATAGGACTTGTTATAAATGCTGACTTTGACTTTTCTGTGGCCTGAAGTGTCAGGTTGACGGCAGTGAACAGCGTACAGTGTGGTGTTATGATATGCTTGATTGATCATGCGATGGGTTCCGGATTGTTTTGATGACAGACAAGCATGTGGTCTGTGTAGAATACACTTCGAAGCCGACTTGTAAAGGTATCTGTCTAAGTAGACAGCTAGAAGCTTAGTGATAATACCACATGGTGGAAGCGGATAACTTCGAACTAGCCTATTAACATTATGGCGGCCGTTGTACTAGGTCCGGATGATCTCACAATAATAGGCGCCGTGAATGAGGCAGAAGCCTGGCTGAAATGGAAAAAGAAATTCCTGATCTATATCGATGCAGCAGGTCATGCTGAATCATCTGGGCGCCAGAAAGTTGGATTATTACTGCATTACATAGGCAAGGAAGGAAAGGAATTATACGAGGATTTCGTGTTTGCTGAAGCAGTCGCAGAATCAGACGGTGTGGAAGCAGTTGCAGCAGAAGACAAAACTGACCTTGATACCGTCTTGAAGAAGTTTGATGAACTTTTCAAGGTTCGGGATGGCAGGTTTGAAGCACACCTTCAATTCTTCCATTTCTTACAACGCAAGGAGGGTGAATCATTTGCATCTTGGGTACATGCAGTCAGAAAGGCTGCACGAAAATGCCAATTTCCTCCAGCAGTATATGACGCAACCGTTCGGGGTAAACTTATTGTCGGGTGCGTAGATGATTCTGAGATGTTGTACAAGCTATCTGAAATCGACTTTGACAAGCTAACGTCTCAGAAGATTATCGACGTTGTGACTACCCACGAGACGAGACGGAGCTATGCTGATCGGAGATCTGCACCTACAGCAATAGAAGCGGTGGCCAACAAAGCGAGACCTCAAACCTTTAAGAAGCCTGCAGTTAAAACTGTGCCTATAATAAACTGCACATTTTGCGGTCAACGGCACAAAAGAGGCAGAGGGTTCTGTCCAGCAGCCTCAGTAAAATGCTACAGATGTGGTAGAACGGGCCATTATAAGGAAAGGTGCAGAAGTAGAAATGTACGCGTGCTGGATAGCGAAACGATTGAGGAAGAACCAAGCGCTGGGTGTTATGACGAGGAAGAACTTCCAGACGCAATGTGTGGAAGTGTGGGCGAAACCGAAGAAGCAGAAGCATCGGTAGGTTCAGCACATGCTACTAAGACTATCCAGTGGACTATCATGTTGAGAGTCGTTAACAACACTCTGAAATGGATTATTGACTCTGGAGCAGAAGTGTCCGTCATGCCGCGGCGATTGTACAAGAGACAATATGGGCCTATACAGAAATCTGACAGACGGCTCATTGGAGTTAATCGACAACCTCTCAATACTGTTGGTTATGTACGGATGAAACTCCGCTCCGACTTCAAGACGTTAACAGAGAAAGTCTACATTGTATCGGATGCGGATAAGCTACTCCTTGGCGCTCCTGCAATACTGGAACTTGGACTCCTTCAAGAGTGCCCGGACGTTCAAGTATCCATCAGGGCAGTCAAACTTACCCCTGAGAGTCGTTTGCGGAGCAAAGATGACGTCAAGAAAGCATACCCAGAGCTATTCAAGGGCATTGGCAAACTGGGAGAGCCGTTTACTATTCACATGAAAGACAGCGTTGAGCCCTTCTGTTTGAATTTGCCACGTCGTGTGCCAATCCCATTGCGCCAGAAACTCAAAGAGGAGATAGAAAAGCTTGAGAAGCTCGGTATCATAGAAGAAGTGACGGGACCTACAGATTGGTGTGCTCCAATCGTAGTCGTAGCCAAACCAGATGGAAAGGTGCGACTGTGTGTAGACCTAACCAAGCTCAATAATGGGGTAAAAGGGGAGCTGTACCCTATGCCTACAGTCGAAAGCACTTTGGGGCAACTGTCAAAGGGGACGGTCTTCACTAAGCTGGACGCAAACTCTGGATTTTATCAAATTGAGCTCGCCCCTGAAAGTCGAAAGTTGACAACGTTTATCACACCGTTTGGGAGATACCAATTTCGTCGCTTACCATTTGGCATCTCGAGCGCACCGGAAGCGTTCCAAAAACGTATCAGTGAAATCCTGCAAGGAATCCCAAACGTGATTTGCCATATGGATGACATCCTAGTAGTTGGCACTCAAACTACGCACGATGAGACGCTGAAGGCTGTATTGGACCGTCTAAAATGCTCTGGCATGACTCTAAATGAGAAGAAATGCATCGTTGCTGCAACTGAACTTGAATATCTCGGTCAGGTCATCGGCCAAGATGGTATCAGCAAAGATCCAAAGAAGGTGCAGGCTATTGTGAATTATGCTGCTCCTACTGATAAGACTGAACTTCGCAGGTTCTTGGGAATGGCAAACCAGCTCATGAAGTTTAGCTCCAACCTAGCGGAACTGACCAAGCCGTTACGAGAATTGTTGGCGAAGAAGGTTGAGTGGTACTGGGGCCCGTCACAAGAGGAATCGTTTGCAAGAGTGAAACGCGATCTGTCTTCCGATGTTACATTAGCCATGTATTGCCCAGACAGGGAAACTGTGCTCTCAGCTGACTCCAGCAGTTACGGCCTTGGTGCCGTTCTGATGCAAAGACAAGATGACAATAACCTTCGCCCAGTCGCATATGCCAGCAGATCAATGAGCGACACCGAACAACGGTACGCCCAGATAGAAAAAGAGGCCTTGGCAATCACTTGGGCAATGGAGCACTGGAGAGAACTCTTACTGGGTATTGAAGATCTGAAAGTTGAAACCGACCACAAGCCACTAGTGCCTCTGCTCTCAACGAAATCGCTTGACGAATTACCTGTCA
>ATSW01011351.1:0-17094 GCA_000444245.1 Botryllus schlosseri
ACTCAGATGCGCGAATTATGGCAGCAGCTTACGCGATCAGGCCTCGATTGAGATCACAGAGAAGATTTTGGATGCTTAGGCGGTAATTAGCTCTGTCACTACTGGACCAGGGCCGATACTCCATCATTCATTGTGGTATTCAGGTCCAGCGATTGGTGGAACAACATAGTACCATACTTCGATCAGCGCAGTTGGATGGAGCATTTCAGAATGCCAAGGGCAACATTTTATCAATTAGTGACTCTACTACGCGAAGAAATGAAACCAGGTTTCCGCGTGATAACGGCAAATCTTGATAGCTAAATCTAATTCTTCTCTAAACCTTAATATTCAGATGACGGGTATGTAAGATCACCGATACCAGTCGACAAGCGAATAGCAATTGCATTATTCAAATTAACGTCTGCATGCGAATTTAGGGTGGTTGGAAGCCTTTTCGGAGTTCACAAGACGTCCGTCTCAAGATACTTGCGCGTGTAAGTAACATATTCGGCTCTTCCCAGATTAAGTTGTTTGTATTTATATCAAGAGTGATGTCACAAAATGTATTGTTATAGATTTTGTCACGCGTTATGCAAGAAAATGGGTCAATTTATATATATTCCATCATATGACGAAGCTCTGTCTATCGCATACGAAGTTCACAACAAGACCGGATTTCCACAAGTTTATGGGGCTATTGATGGCTGCCATATTCATGTTATGCCAGCCAGAGACGGAGTTCGAGACTATATCAATAGGAAGATGTTTCCGTCATTAGTCTTGCAAGCTGTAGTTGATAATAAGTATTGGTAAATATTAATGCCATACACAAAATGTGTGTCTGTACCAAAGTATATTTTTCCAGGTTCAGAGATATCTCTATCAAAATGCCCGGCAGCGTGCATGATGCGTCTGTATTGCGAGCGTCCGACTTATACAGGCATCCAGAAAGACTACCTAAGGTACTATTTTATATCTCCGGGGCTTTGCAACTAAAACACGTTGTAAAATTACAGGGAACTATCAAAATTGGCGACGTCGACGTTCCTCTAATGTTGGTGGGTGATGCGGCGTATCCGATGCTTCCCTATCTTATGCGGCCGTACTGTGGATCCCGACTGACTCCGATTCAACAGTGTTTCAATTTCCATCACAGTAGCGCACGAATTGTCGTCGAAAACGTGTTTGGTCGACTGAAATCTAGATGGCGCATATTTAAACGACAGCTCGACGTCGATATTGCCCAGGCACCATACATAATTGGTGCCTGCTGCGTTCTACACAACTTCTGCGAGGCAAATTTGGTACCCGTACCAACGGATAGGTCGGATGAGCCCAGCCTAGATGTCGGTAGTGAGGTGCTTCAGGACGGCTGTGCTGATAGCAATGTACGAAGAGGCATTGCGGAATATTTGTTCCGAAACCACCACCAATTTGGAGAGCGTGGTTGACAATTAGCAAGCCGGAATCTTCTAGTTTTTTGGTTCTTTTATATTTTTAGCTTTTTCAAAGTATACTTTTATAATATTCGAATCGATGAATTTGGACATCTTCAAGATCACCATTTCAACTTGTAATTGAGACAATTTCACACAACTCAACAACTCTTTAATAACTTCAACTCTTTAATAAATATGATTAACTATTATCAACGCGTTGCAGTGAATTGATGATGGCATCAGATGCCCGTGATAGGGCCTGCACTGTTGACTGCAGCATTTCGCCGAGGTTGGCTAGTTGCGCGTCTACTTGTTGAGCGTCCTGTTGACGCTGCGCCTCCGCTCGCTCGATCTGCCTTTCCTCCTGCTCCCTCTGCCTGTCTTCAGCTTCCTGTAGGTATTTTAGTAAGTCACGCAGACCAGATTGAGAGGATGTAGCTCTCCTTGCAGTGCTTCTTGAGGACCCGTGGACATAGCTCCTGGTATTGTTATTCACATCGTCGGATTGCTCCAACGTAGACGCTATATCATCCATCGAACTATCATTGCATGGTACAGACGCATTGCCGTCATTACTTGCAGCGGGTAAACTGTAACTATGGTCCGATGTTGATGCACCGCTTTCCACGCCGAATCCTGGCTGGGAAGATATCGTTCTTGGTCGGCTCCCAAGAAGTTCGTGCATGGCATTAAAATAGGGCCACTTCAGTGCACCGGAGGATTGACCAGACGTATTTATTGTTGCAATAACTCTGTTGTATTGCTCCTTCAAGGATTTCCACTTACGTCGCGCTTGTGATACATTAAATTGATGCCCTTTTTCTTCCATTTTTCTTACAATGGACTGGTACATTACATCATTCCTCACTTTTGTGCTATCCGAGTCTCTAACCAATTCCAATTCCGTCGCAACCATGATAAAATCCATGGTTTCCGAATGCGTCCAAGATCGCCTGTCAGTCATCGTTATCGTTACTTTTGTACAGAGACCGTATTGACAAATTGCAATCAGCTGATCCAATTTCCCGCGCAAGCTTGGCCGAACGGCTAAGCCGAAGCTTTCATTCGTCGGCCGACTCGTCGGCCGAGTCTCGGCCGACGTGGGTGTGCGATCTGTGAATGCGCAACAAAATTCTCTCGTTCGTCGGCCGAGTCTCTCGAAAAGAGGCCCATCGGCCGAGCATGGAAACGAAGTAATAGTGTTCTAAGGTGGTGTAGACAGTACCGATCGTTCCGCTTCGTCAATTTGGAAAGGCCGTCGCCAAGATGCTATCTCTGCCGCTTGAGCACAGGGAAAAGTTGCGTTCTAATCAGATCTAGGAGGTTAATTGGTTAGTGCGGTATGTTTTCTGTACGCAATTGATAATGCTGAGATATCACTTCGTAGATTAAGATGTCAAATTTTACTGCTGGTAGGGTTTTTCAGGCAGTGCCAGCGGCATGTTATCGTGTTACATTGCGACTGGAGTAGCCTGTCATAGATTAGTTGGTAATGTTATCGTTATCATGCTATATGTTTTTGTGTCTGCTGTATGGAATCGACGTGAATATAGTGGGCACACAATTCCCTGTAAGCGCATTACTTTACCTTGGAAGATTATTGCTGGTCGGCCGTTATATTAGGCATACCGTACATGAAATTACTTGATGGCTGATGACACAATTTTCATGAGAAATTTAGTGTTGTAGTGTTCTTAACTGGTTGGAGAAAATAATGTCAGGCTCCAATTGCTGCGTTCCTGGTTGTCACTGGCATTCACAAAAGGCTCGGAAATCCGGAACACAACGATCGTTTTTTCAAATTCGAAGACCAGATTTAGCGAAAACCGAAGAAGAAAGGAAACATAGGGAGGCTCTGCGTAAAATTGTATTACAAATTAGGGATCCAACACAGGGAGACACAATAAAGAAGCAACTTCACAAGGAATCGTGAGTCATTGCATATATGTGAACTAGCCCATAGCCTATATACCGTATATCTCTTTGTTTGATTTTGGATGATGATTCTGTTTGAAGTTTATCGCATTTCAGACTTACCATGTCAATCATGATTTGTACTTTCAATAGAGCCACTATCTGTGATGTCCATTTTCGCCCTGATGACATCATGAGAAATGGAAAAAGAGTAAGTCTGAAGCTTGGTGCCGTACCCATCCTGGAAATGCCGGAAAAATTCAATTCACCCAAACCTACCCCGCGAAAATTTCCGCCGACACGATTTGAAACCCCGCTAAAATTGCAACATAAATGCCGTACTGATATTTGGAAGTCGATTGAAAAGCTGTCATCAAATGCAAAAGGTAGCCTATATGCTTACCAAACGCAATTTTGCTCGTTAATCCTGAGATGAGTTAAGATCGGCACTTTTCACAGGAAATTGGGTTTTCTATGACAAAAGACAGATGTTTGTAGCAGAACTGCAATGTAGCGATGAAGTATCTCCCAAGATTAAGTATTAATATTTCCATCCCTTGAGTTTGATATGGAGTGTTAAAAGTATGAGTGTGTTCAGGTTGCAGTTTGATGACAATATGCATCTCTGTCTGATGTCCGTTTATGGCTGGAATGTCCCCCTTGAGGCATTTCCATCTGGCGTCAACTTGCAACATCAGACTTTGAATGCGTATTTACGTAACAGCCTGTTTACAACTTCGCAGTTATGCCTAGGTCAATGTTTGCAGAATAGCTTGTTGGGCGAAGGGCTTTTTAGAAGAGTAAATTATATGGATAGTGATATGAAACTGATATTCATAGGTGTGTATATAGCTTCAGTAACTGCAAGATAATAATTAGGTAGCGTTATAATGATTGTAAACTTGGAATAATATCGGAGCGCACTAATAGGTCGTGGTTTTGTGAGGAGCTCGAGGTAGAAATATGTTCATAGTAGAGCATCTTGTGAGATGAGAGTAATGGAGGAAATTTGCTTAGTGAAAAAAATGATAGCCCTAGGTAAATTTTATTTTAAATAAAGTGGCGACTTTTCAGGAGATGTGGAAGCTATCACAATATGTGAGGGTACTGGAATGCCATACAAAGTAGAGAACTCTGTTGTTCATCCGGTGATTATGTTGAATAACGGAAAGCTTACAGTCCATGAAATGATACGATCACCAGAGTGCCAGATTATTGGTAATAGTATGTTNAATTTAAACCGTTTTGTGAGGATATCTTGACAATATGATCCTATGAATTTATTAGCTGGCTGTGTTGAAGACAACAAGTGTTGCATGAAATGTGAAGTCTTTGAGGGAAGATCAGATTCCACATTACTTGTTGAGGATTCCGTTGACGTTCAGGNGAACCTCANAGTTTGAGTTTATATTGTTTGATAGTGTTATGATTGTTTGATTGCTGGTTTTTAAGTAATNGTTCCGAAGTAGCAAGAGCATGTNCANTGTACAGTATACAGCGTTAAAGCCATCAGTATTTTTCATTATGACTGCTCAACATTTAACCTGGCTTGAGATTTTTCAGGGAATGCAGGAACCTGGTATTGTACAACNTAATGAATGGCAAGAATTATTTTTACGAAATCAAATTGAAAATTCATCGGTTTGCTCTACCAGAAGAAGGTACCATCCGGATGTGATTAGATGGGCTATTGAGTTTTATTGTCGCTCACCTGCAGCATATCACCATGTTGTAAACAGTAAAGCCCTCGTTTTACCTTCTGGCAAAACAATACAACGTTACAGGTTTGAATATTTCACGGTCTCGTTGAATTGNCATCTGGTTTACTTNTACACTTTGATAGGAATTGCATCAAGCCCCAACCAGGAATCAATGAAATGGTGGTCAGTGAGATCACAAAGGTCATGAAGCAGCATGAATTCCTTCCGGCTTTTTTGACTTTGGATGAAATGAAAAGTATTGTACTGAAATCTTGGTGTTTTATAATCAGAACATATTGTTGTTATTTTGCAGTCCGAGAAAATTTGGTTGTATCAGACGGAAAGATGATTGGGTTCATCGATCCAAATTTTGTGAATGACTGTCAACTGGCTACTCACATACTTGGTAGTAACAATCTATGATATAAAATTGATCGTTGATTCAAGGTATATTATATTTACAGTGTTTTACGTACGAACGGTTAAAGGAGAGATTTCCTTGCCACTTGCATGGTACCCAACAAGCATTACACCACAAGCGGATCTTTGTTTAATATTCTGGGAAATACTTGCTCATTGTGAGCGTTTGAATTTGAGGATTCATGCTGTAATTGCAGACGGCATGTCAACCAACCGCAAATTTTTTAAACTTATTGCTGGAGTTGACTCAATTCCGATACGGTGTGCATTCACAGCTCCAAATCCATATGGTCGGAACAGACCAATTTTACTTTGTTCTGACCTCTCACACCTTCTCAAGGTGAGTATAGAGATTGCATTTAGTCGTACATGAAGGTGTTGAGTGATTGATGTATATTTTGCAGACTGCACGGAATGCTTTATATTCCTCGAAACCGGGAGGAAAAAGGTTCATGAATAGAGCTGGGAAGCACATTTTATGGACTCACATTGCGAAACTGTATCATAACGAGAAATACAGCCTGATGCTCCGACGATCTCGACTCACCGAAAATCACATAAAGCTGAATCCTTACTCCAAAGTATGTATCATTTGTGTGTTAGCGTGACCAATATAGTTCAGGCTCATTAGTTGTGGAATGTAATTATTGAAAGATGAAGGTGAATCTAGCAAGGGATGTCCTGAGCTGGGAAGTGGGCAAAAATCTTGAAACCATGGAGGGAGCCAAGGGAACCTCGGAATTCGTCCTCGTGATGAACAGGTTTGAATTCTTTCATTATTTTTGTCATGAAGATGGGTAAATAATTCTACATTGTATTATTGAAGCTGGTTCGAAATTGTCAACTGTGGGACGAGGAATCCTATCCGCACTATCACTGACAACAGAATTACGAAATTGAAGGAGTTCGTTGAAGAGCTACTGCGTTGGAAAGTGTGTATTGGTTGCAATAATTCAGCCTTATATCTTCCAAGACATTGATTATTTTATAGGAAGAAGTGGACAGATTTGGGGAACAGATGCGTATACTACCTCAGCCGACTTTGGAGGGGCTAATATTCACCTCAAGAAACTTCGTGTTTTTGTGTGAGAGACTCCTTCAAGAAATGGATTATGTGCGGCTGCGAACTTTTTCACAGGATATATTGGAAGCATTTTTCGGAAACCTCGTTAGTATCCTTGGGGTTTAGGATCACATAATTTCATTTGTTCAGATGACTCAATTTAACAGAGAACTTTGGGAAGGTTTTCCCAGAATCCGGACATCCAAGAAGTCGGATATGGAATCCAGCACATCATTCAACGAAAAATAATCAAGAAAGTCAAAGGAGGGAATACAACGTACGGTTCTCGTAATGCTTGGACTGCAATATGTCATGAGCCTTTACCAAAGCGCCAAAAANCTGATGGTTAGCCGTAGACCGAAAGTGGTTTCGGAATGGTCGCTTATATCTCGAATCATTTTCAGAAATTCCTGAATCTTCCAACAGCNCCAACTGATCTCTCCACGTAAATCCACACNTCTACATCCTCCAGCATTGTGTTCTTCAGAAGGATCAAACTGGCCATATCTAATTCAACAATGTCGACATCAATATGGGCAACTATCTCTACCCATCACAAAATATTTCATTATTCGACTTGAGTAGCTTCAATTTTGGCAACTATGTCGATGCGAGAGAATAATGGAATACGTCCTGGTATGGTCGAGATAGTTGCGGACATTGATACTGCTTGATGGTAACAAAATGTTCCATTGGCAACATTGACAGATANACCCGGTCAAACCCTNCTACTTGCATGATTAAATTGATTGATTTATCTGTTTTCAATTTCATGANTTANGCTACTCCGTCGAGCACAATAAATTTCTACTTGTGCTAGTACTGGTAGTAAGACGTTTGATTCTTTGTGTCTATGAAAATAGGTGAGGTGACTACATTGACAGCTTTATGTAGCATACGATTAGACCTATTCGAAGCAGGTAATACTTGGTCATATTATTGCATATATCCTGGTAGAAGGTTAAATAAACCAATGAACCTGACCAATAGGCGGCTAGCATACTCTATCACTATGTAAGTAGCTCCAGCTGGAAGCCTATTNTCTTCCTTGGATGATGTCTTATGACTGCTGCACTATTGTTTCGTTTGTACACAAAATCAAGTCCCATANATTCAACATGATGACTGTAATTCGAAAAAAAAGCTGCAAGACAAATGACAAAAATCTACTGCTGCACCTGTCGTTTGAGGTTACCTCTCAAGCCTCTTGAAAGGNGGCATTTGCTGCACATACGTTGAAATAATTTCTTTGCAAATCCCTTTGTGAGAAGTGCAATGACTGTTGTAAAAATTTGTAACACAATCTGTTCAGTCAAATCATGGTCAAGTTGAGACATCTCTTCTAGCCTTTCAACATACGATACGTAATACAAATTGCTCCGAAGCTCTTTAGTGAAGATGGTTATATCTATTTCGTCAGGTCTCCTTCTGAAATGCTCACCNAGCATCAAGTACAATTTGTTCAAGAACTGTGCAAGCTCTTCAGAAGGGCAATACAGAGATCCTACTTTTTTTTCCATAAATGTGATGAAACTTCCCGGTTTTGGTTGACTCGTCAAATTATCCAAGAGCGAGTTTTTTCCGAATTTTGCTACTGCCTTTTTCAGAGCAAATCCCCCTAGGTATTGGAGTGTGTCTGTCTCGTATGAAGTTATTTCCGTTGCTGTGGTCAATTCTGATGCGCATTTATTTTTCGAAATTGTTTTGATAATTTGAAGGAGACAATACGCAGGATCTCTGACTTCATTAGCATCTTTAAAAAATGAAGAAGCTCTAAGGCAATGCTTGCTTTGCTGAGCGACAAGCTTGTCTTTATTTCTTGTCACAGCATAATCCTGTATCCACATTCTGATATTTTGTAGTCCAAATGAAGTCAATTCAAGTTGCCCATCTCCGCCCTGACTTTCATGTAGTAATTGTGTCACTTCTTCGTCAGTTATTTCTGGCACGGATCTTTTTTTCGAAGACGGATGGATGGGCAAAATATCTTCATCATCAAGCATCAGTAATTCTTGAATCAGTTCCGGAGAAAGCCACTCAACGCTATATTCTGGAATATTAGCCATTGATATTCAATCTAGAAAAGTTCGAAAACCACAAAGAATTTCATGTACGTTTTGCCTACCAGCAATAATCATCCAAGGCAAAGTAATGCGCTAACAGGAAATTGTGTGCCCACTATATTCACGTCGATTCCATACAGCAGGCACAAAAACATATAGCATGATAACGATAACATTACCAAGGAAGCTATGACAGGCTATACCGTACTCCGGTTGCAATGTAACACGATAACATGCCGCTGGCACTGCCTGAAAAAAGCTACCGGCAGNAAAATTTGACATCTTAATCTACGAAGTGATATCTCAGCATTATCAATTGCGTACAGAAAACATACCGCGCTAACCAATTAACCTCCTAGATCTGATTAGAACGCAACTTTTCCCTGTGCTCAAGCGGCAGAGATAGCATCTTGGCAACGGCCTTTCCAAATTGACGAAGCGGAACGATCGGTAGTGTCTACACCACCTTAGAACACTATGGTTATAGCTTGCGATCCGAGGGCTGAAATTTATTGAAACTGGTCTTAATCGAGAGCTACTGCCGCACTGATTCCGAAATTACAAATTAAAATCTTGTCTGGGATATGGAATCACCTCAAAACAGCCCTCAAAATCTGAAAATCGGCATTGTTCCAACAATGGCACCACCGCAACACGATGAACGTAACAATTGCAATTTCNTCAAGCGATTGTTCAGAACAATGCCGATTTTCAGACTTTGAGGGATGTTTTGGCGTGGTTCCCTTTTCCCGACAAAATTTTAATTTGTATTCTCAGAATCAGTGCGACAGTAGCTCTCAATTAAGACCAGTTTCATTAAATTTCACCCCTCGGGTCGCAAGTTATAACACCACAAAATATGCTGCTGTTAGATTGCTCAGCAACAAGTGTAACTGCTTGCCGGAGCGTAACGACGGGACTTGCGTATCTATCCGCAGGTTAGTAATCTATAGTTAAACACTGCAGTCACGACACCACTAGTTACTGGTTCGAGTCTCGGCTCTGCCATGTTTCTATATGTCGGTGGTTCATCTGGGCTCCTCATCGCCGATCCCGCTGTAAATACAGCGCCTTGAGAAGCCCAGATAAAGAGAGAGCCGAACTCTTAGCCGAGTTAAGTAGCGGTCGCATGAAAATTGAGAGACTGATGGTGAAAGAGCGCGTGCATGGAAGTCGTCCGTAATACGACGGAACAACATCAAAAATGATCTTTGCCTCGGTAACTTTCGCAATTGCAAAATCCCTTGAGTTTAAGAGTGTGCAGATATTTTCTAAATCTGGTCGAAGTTAAAATTTAATCGACATTCATTATGACCATGTTGAAAATGATCCAAAAACAATTATATGAAGATGACTTTTTTAACAGGATGTTTTAAAATTAATTTTCGTGCATTCTTATGCGGGCCACCTAAAGGTTATTATCCAAACTTGTGATTCATAATGATTTTTTTAAATAATAGAAGAGCTATAACGAAAGAGCTTTTTCATAGGCAATGTCGCCATGCAGAACTTCAATATCGAGCGTACGCTTTTTGTCCCGTTGATTTTCGATTGATATTATCGACAGTCTTAAAGAGGAGATTTTACATTAATATTTGCAAATTTTTCCGGTCTTTTTTCAATTTGAAATTACAACTACGGTAAATAGATGTTATATGAAAGGCGAGTTTAAATGGTGTTTTAAACCAAGTGTTTTGATGGAGATATAATTTCAAACTCGACCATGAAGTCAATTCTGCAATATATTTATTGTATTTCTTTATAAAAGAAAACAATGAGTTATATAGCATTGTATTGACAATATGGCATTAGTATATATTACGGCGAAGCAAGTCTGCCAATATCTCATTCGTTCGTCAAATGATATCAGTAATCTGATACCATCTAAAATATCGTACACGCGATCTGTTCGCCTCGGTTATTCGATTTTTCATTTGGTGGTACGATTATTGACATACAATGCTATTTCCAATTCTTTACCAGCTGCTGACGACTTCCCTGACGAGTGGTTGCAGAAAACATCCGTGCTCATTTTTTCATATGAATATACCCTTTAATCGTATATTGAAGTTCTGTACCTCTACAAAGTTGTCCCCGTAATACCGCGACCGGACAATATGAGTAAAAAATCATGATTCGCAATCTTTCAATTCAAGGTCGCTCGTGCCACGCGACCAGTATACTCTGACGCGTACCGGGACAACAGCAGTTATTCGCAAATGGTGGGATGGATTGTGCTTGGCTGCACCGCTTTCGTGGCCATAATCGTATACACGTTATCACGGTGTTTCTATCCTATGACATACTACCATGCGAAATACTACGACCTGTATCGAATGCACGAAGAAAATGAATTTAACGACGAAATGAACAAAAAGGTATATACACATTATTTAACTGTGTATGTACTAAATCCTAACTTTAACTTAGCATCGTGTTCGAATAAGTGTAATTTGACATGGTATCCGGAGTAAATTAATTTGCAGGACATAGAATAACGATGTTTGCCTAAAACTACAAATATTTACGGTTTCCTGCTATCTGTGCGCGTACACCACTCCCAGACGTTGTTAACCGCATTTCGAAGCCTTGGCCCTTGCCAAACATGTCCAACCCAACCGCCTCTCCCAAACCCGTATAGCATTTTCCATACTAATTGGTTGTCTACTATGACTAACTCGAGCAAAATACCCGTAATCTAATTCAACTTTAATTTTAATTTGTGAAGTTCTTCAGGAGAACCGATTAGTGCAGGCTGCAGGGGCGGGCAACTTCTCAGGTCGACGGGCCTGATATGGGAAAATGACGTAGGCCTACTCGGCGGGCCGGATTACAGAATTCGAATCATTAATGGCGTATTTATTCACCTATACAAGGCAAAATTGTATTTAACGTAAACTTTAAGTTTAAACCATAGAGACCAAAAGGGCTTTTTAATGAATATATCAACCTATTGTATAGGCCTACTTCAATAGCTGTTGAAGTCAATCAGACATCTGTAACGATCGAATTTCTCAACAAGCTCTTTGAACTCTGACTGCATGTTCGATGTACAAACCCTTAGTAGAGACTGCATGTGACCATCAGCGTAGTGTACATGCCTCCTCTTTACATCGCCCAGGGCAGGCCACAGTGGGTGTCTGATTTCAACCACTACTCCAAGTCGTTTCGACACCTTCCAATCTTTTCATTGTATCGTAATTTTTGTGGTGCATTAAACTGATAAAATTGCTAATAAACCGAACCAAATTCGATGTACAATTGTGCACACTTTTGAATTAGCTGGGTGGTGACATCCAGAGGTAGGCTAGCTTAACAATACCTTTATTTTCGTTATAAGTAGCCTACTCGAGTGTTTTCATGCGGTTACATACGTACTCAGAAGTTTGAAATGCGGCTCCGACATCTCCAAAGGTTGGGAACCATTGCTATCTAGGGATGGTGTGAAGCTCTGAAAGGTTCAGGTTCGTGTGAACGTGAACCTTTTTGAGAGGTTCTGTGTGAACGCGAACGTGAACCTCATGACGTCACGTGACGTCATATTGCTAATTTCAACCCTACATTTCAGTGAAGTGATAGCCTATATTAATGCACACGATACCAAGCGACGACTCGGGCCACATGCCACAACGCTGAAGTACATTATGGACGTTTTAAACGTCGCCAAATGTATCAACTGGTGCAATCAAATGATATATTAATCCCGTAAAATCCATATCTTCCGTCGCTTTGCCAACAATTTCAACGAGGACTAGCAAGGTAATATAAGCTTACGCCTTAACGGTCCAGGCCAAACCGGACAATGTATGCGCCGTCTAAGTATTGCTACGTTGATATTGAGCAGAGTGTAAAACGGTTTTCTATACTTGCGACCGACATTACCCCATTAACAAGCTATACAGCAGTAGCCAACACATAGATCGCACGGATTTAGTTTTATGATACAATAAACATGAAACCAAGACTGACCCCGCATGCTCGCTAGATTTTTTTCGCATCAGCCAACGATATGAATTTCATTGATTGGTTGAACAAGCATCATTCGCTGTCTACCTACATGTATAGTGTATTTCGTTCTTGATGTCGTGTGATTGTGGGTCAAGCTCACAGCACAGAGTCTCTAAATATTCACAAACGGATATTTCAAGCAAACTTTTGTAACAAAGGAAGTAAATTTTTGGAGATTGTCAAGGGGCATGCTCGATTAGTGTTGATTTTTTACGCTGCCAGCGTCATGCATAAGAGTTGAATGCAGTAAATTTCAAACAAATATGTTATAACGAAGTGAAAATTGTAATATATGAAAAGGTTCACAGTGCAGAACCTACCAAGGTTCGTTTGTGAACGTGAACCCGAGGTTCACACACAGAACGCGAACGTGAACCTCACGTTCACACCATCCATAAACCCTCCCAATCATTACAATGCATCGCAATCTTTTCGTGAATTGCAATGGCGAGCTCATTAACTTACTGAACTGAATGTCATTTCCACAGCTTTCGAGAACTGCAGACCAGTAGGGCAGAGATGAGCATGGATTAGGATTAGGTTTTGAAAAAACAGGATTTGTGAAATTTTGTCGGATTTGGATTGGATTTGGATTAGACATTTTTTTCAGAATGATTAGGATTTGGATTGGATTTATCTATTTTGTGGGAGATTGACATGTCGTGTGGCGAATGGCGACAAACTTTATTCAAATCAGTTATTAATGTACTTATAGTTACTAGGTAATACTGAATCAAGTGAATCGTTGGTTGTAAAAGAAAATTTTCGAATCCCTCCATTGCATAAATTAGTTTTTTTTCTGAATTTCCAGTTGGAATCGGATTAGGATTGGACATGGACTTGAATATGAAAAAGTTATGGATTAGGATTTGGATTTGGATTTGAAGGTTCAGATTTGGATTGGATTAGGACATAGAAATTTCAAATCCGCTCATCTCTGCAGTAGGGTCGTGAACCGCGGCCTCTGTGAAACATGCAGTTTGTTACCGAAGAACAGAAACCGAAGCGTACATGTTGAATACCGGATGTTGACGAATCTTAGTAAGCATGCGTGATAGTAGTACAGGCATCTTGATAAAACACTACAACATACGCGCTCTACCGTGAATACAAGGTCTGATTGTCCTGTGGAAGGAAATAGCTAAAGCAGCCAATAGAATTACAATGAAATAACGATACAGGCCAGATTTACTGAATCGATCACATACCGGAGTATCACCAAGGCTATAGTAATTGTGGTAACTTGTCATACAAGAATATGATGGCGTCATTATACTGTATTTCCCGGTCTGTTGATTACCAGCGAGATAGTAAGCTACGGTGCTGTAGCATAATAACATAGTAGCATATATCACTATACTCGATATTTGCAAATCGAATAAATATAGAAAAGGAATCAAAGGAGTCGCCAGGAACAATAGCCCTAGGTCTTCCCGTGCTATTTCCGTACTCAACTTGGAATGTTTAATAGTGTAAGCAATACATAGTCGTGTTTACCAGTGAGTTGTTGTTACATCATATCTACATGCACATTGACTGTAAAAGATATATAGTTCTTCGAAACTGCATTCATTGTAGCATACTTTACTAAACTACAGGACTCTTCGCTTGGGTTTTATCCAGAACCCAAATTACAGCGAAGTAGTGATTCAAAGTATAATAAAATACATGGAATAGGACGATTAAAAATGCCAAGTATGAAATTTAATAATGCGAAATTCTTGTGGCGATTCAATGCTGAACGCGAAGAAAATGCATACGAATTTAATGACGATGCAAAGCAGTTACTTCCTACATTCTTCCTCAGGCAAATATGTTAGCCTATTCTTTTGAAACTCTATTTAGGTGTTTTTTTATTGCGTCCTGCGCCCATAACTGGTTAAGTCTTGCAGTGGCTGTAGTTTTGAAAACAACACTCAAGGTTAGTATCGAGACTCCGGTCGTTGCAGTGTAGCATATATGAGGTTGAGGTGTGAACGAACATGAAGGACTTCGCACAAACGTTGTCCAAACACTATTACACTATGTATAACAACGTATGTAACGCATGCAGTGTGCTCTGCACATAAGCAGACTGAAATCGATAAGTATATCTTCAAATCAGTCTCGATGTATCGAAACTAATTTCTTAGGATTTCACAAACGTGTTTCGCTGTATCAAAGAAGATATCTCCCTTGTATATTGCCTGTACGTGTACTGATTCATCCGATGAACCAGCAGTGTAACTATAATGATGCTGAAATGGCCATGCACGTCAGCATTGGCCTCACACATACATCAACAGACGGACTTACAAACAAACATGTCTTGTCTGTTTTTCTTACATCATGTGCCGTAAATATGTGATCAATTTAACAAGATGCCCGTACGTAGTACATCACATGCAATTTAACTGAACTTGTTTAAAATATCCCAAATATAGTATTCGTTATATATATATACGTTTTCAATCATGAGTAGCGGCGTTATAGAGGAAAGACCCTTCCTCTTTGCGTTCTGGTTATGGAATGCGGGAACGTAACTATATTATGTTAGAGTTTACTTTAGAAATTAGATATGTGTGATTGCATGTTTACTCATATCACTGCTTATCGATATAGATAGGAAGGATTAAGTCATTTTCTGTTGCGGGTGCCATCAAAATGATAGCGGCTATCCATTAGAAACATCGTAGGAATTATAAGGTATCGCTACCGTATTCCAATCGCACCAAGGGATAAAATCAACGAAAGTGCAGGATATCAACAACAGAGATGATACATAATTTTTCAGTGTTAGTGTTAGAAGACAAGAAAATTATATTACGTCGTCCGAAAAAACATATTGGCCTGTATCCGGAGATGACGATAATGACCCGCTAATCAGTGGATGAATTGAAGGAAAGTCGTGTAACGCATATCATCGGATACTGCGCAAATGATATGGAGTGGGGAAAACTGAATACGAAACAGCCAAATACGGCAACACAAGCGATGGAAGATTTATTATATTAAAGAGTAGGAACATGTGATTGGAAACAGGATGCATGGTTGTGATAGAAGGAGTCAGAACCTTTTGATAACCACGGCCGCATGAATTGCTTAGTAGTTTTATTTCAAATCTCGCATAAAATAACCCAAAGTACATGGGATGTGTAATCAGACTTGGAAAACTAGATAATAATTTGACTATTTAGAGCGAAATCCCGGTAATCTAATTCTAATCCAATTTGTGAAATGTTTCTATGCTCTTATTTTAATTCCAATCTGATATGTGATTGTCCTGAAAATACTACAGGAGAACTGTATAGCGCGAATCGAGCCAAAGCTTGTTGTACCGACATTTGCCATTCTCGTGGTTATATGAGAATGAACTCTAATTTGATATACTGAATTCCCAAGCTTTCACGAATTCACTAATTCTAATTCTAATCTTAATTGGTAAAGGCGAAAGTTTTCTGGTTGCTCAACTGTAGGTGTAATAACGTTATATTTAACGACATACGTCCAGCGGAAACTATACTGGATGATATTTCCTTGCTTTGAGGCATACGATGTAGCCATTACAGACTGTACGTACACAGTGTAGGCCTATACAGTGTACAGTATACAGTACATGATGCTTTTCCCAATTTTCATTTCAATGTTTCTATCAGTTCATATGTAGCCTTGTAGCGGAAGCGACTCTGCAGCAGAGGTAGAGTCGGTAGGAACACCATGTACATGGGGATCGAACCAGAAGGTTTAGAAGTCGGACACAAACCTAGTCCGTGCTAGCTCGCCTGGCACATCTACTGCTCTATATAATTACTTTATGGAGTATGAATCACAGCAGGCTCTGGTACTTTCGCAATGAAGGTGACACTGAAATCATGCACATGGTAAATGATTTTTACGGCAAGGCCAGGTAATCAATCACGCATACAGGAATTAGTTGAATGTGTGGAACGTTGGCGTCATCAAGTTATATGGATAGAAATTGATTATGAATCACCAGTCAAATTCAGTTCGCAGGAGAATTTACACACGCATATTTACGCTATATGCTGTATAATTTTAGGAAGTTGTGTCGCAGGCCACATTAAAATATAGCGAACGGGCTGCGGGTTTCTGGATAGAAAATTTACTATCAGTGAGTTACATCCAATTACCGCAGATAATTTGCCTGGAGAAAAGCTGATCCACCTGTAATTGATATAGATTGTAGAGTCGACTTTTTAACCAAGAATTGATGCTTACAGCATCCGACTCATGTTATTGCTATTTACGCTATATTACATATATGTATGTAATATATCATATATGTTTATAATAATTATAACAAAACCTTTTTGCAGTTATTACACCTTATAAGACATCATGGCTGGTTATATGAAAAGTTTACAGAAGAGGATGTCTGATTTCAAAGGAACTATCGTAAATTCTGCGATCGCTGGTGGAACCGTCGCTTTCGAAGAGATCCTCAACCACGCGGTGTATTACTGTCCATGCGTGGAGATATCTGAATTAGGATCGTGTAACTCGAC
>ATSW01011354.1:0-13644 GCA_000444245.1 Botryllus schlosseri
TAGTATATTCATATTGAAATGAACCCGAATATTTTCGGCTGACACTCGTCAGGGGTAATCCTCAGCAACTAGTAGAGAATTGAAGAGCTTCTTGGAGGTGCAGAACTTCAATATACTATTCAATAGTAGAGAATTGGAAAGAACATTGTATATCAACAATCGTATCTCGAAATATGACGTCACCAGCATGAAATGCACCATTTTAAGATGGTACACGAACTCCTTTTGTTGACAATGCTTGGGCTGATGTATTTTGATAAAGGTCGACTCCAAGGCACACAGAAGAAAGTGTGAGCGGCCCCTCCCGATAACACGAAATCTGTCGTCTCGATAATTTTTCGCACAGGCGGTATTATTCTACAGATATTTGTCAACGGCAGTATTTATGGCCTTCGAACGCTCACCGTCAAGCTTTAGTGGATGAGTCAAGAGTGAACTTTTCACCATCACCGATATTTGAATTATATTATTCGTGTAAATAATATATTATCCATGTAAACTTCACATGATGGTCGGGCATTGTCGTTTTTGCTTGTGTGAATAACTACTTTTTGGCGTATTATTCCATAAAACTCAACTCAGTGTGCATTTTTTTTGCCTTTTCGAAATTGGGTGTCAACTGTCAATGTGACTGATTTGTTCCTATAGTGGTAACAAGAGTGAAAGCAAAACACCGTAGTCTGGTGATTATAATGTGGCCTACGAACAGACTCGATATTTGCTGTCTTGGGGAAATATTTAACAGAATTATTTTCTTCCAAACAAATCAACATTTGTGACAAATGTGCTGGATAATACAAGCATTTTGTAATGAATGGCTTCGCGGGCCGGATAAAATCGGCTAGCGGGTCGTATGTTTGACACCCTATATAGTAGTGGTTCTCAACCTTTTTGACCCGCGGACTCATCTCTAGCTCACCTATATATCCGCGGACTCAAGCTATATATTACCAAAAAATAGGTTTTATGATTTATATCCAAGAGTTTAATACGGTATCAACAAAAAACGCAAGCACTGTTTTTCACTCAACACACTCTCATTGTTCTCTCGTTTTCCTAACTTTGTATATTTTCTGTGTGACGTCATAATTAGCGATATATATTGTTGTTGAACATAGTTATTCGAATTCTCGCAACATTGCTGACGATATCCCCTGACGAGGGTCAGCCGAAAAGCTTCGGCAATAAATATGAATATTTTATTCAAATGTGTTATGATGTTCTGTACTCCTAAGCGTCTCTTTAAATATAGAGTAAATATGATTCCTTTGGCGAAAAAGGCTTATCCGACCCCTTTCATAAATAAAAATATATTTAACTAACTACATCGTTTTGCAGCAATTTGATGGTCGGCAGTCATCATCAGAACACCAATTCTGTACCAATGATCTATATCTGCATGCATCTACTGTTGAACCGACGACGATTTCGAGGGTTCCAGTCACTGCACTCGGGTGCAAATCGTCCGTATAGGCTCACTCAACATGTTTTTTCGAAAGTATTTCCATAATTACACCACAATTATTCAACGTTTTAGTATCGCTGGTTATATACGGTCAGTTCCATTGAAGAAATATCCTATGCACCAAAATGTTATAAGTTTTATTCATCGGTCCTTTCTGGACGCCAGTTAATGCATAAGAGTGCGTAGAATGAAATCAGACCGATGCCTCCTCTTATCTACGTGAATCGTGCATGCTCAATGTTGTAGGGGCCTACATATACTATTACTGGGATGGGATGCTGTGTTGTGCTAGATGTCTTCTCATTGAGTCGATAGACCATGACCTTCTTTCGACCATTGATATATGAAGTCACAGTGCAATTGATTAGAATCAAAATTCCACTTATCCATGCAAATTTTACTGCTACGCAGATATACAGCCCAAACTATATCAGACAATGGGACTCCCATGGGATGTACCCGTACTGGCAGCTGCTTCTACCGTGCGATTGCACTCGATTAACCACTGATCGCGCTTGGTCCGAAGGATTTCGTCGGCCAATCCATATGCACTGCACGGGCTTATTCCCAATGGTTACAGTGAGATAGAATAAAGACCAAGTCTTCTCAGTACCATCATGGAGGGTTGGAGACTCTTTAGATTATACATTCTTGTGATCTGGTCATTCCTGATAGTATCGTCAGCTCAAAAACTACGTGAAAAGGTAGGCTTCCATAACGCTTGAGCCGGCAAAATAATATACATATTATAGAGCTTCGACAACGAGATGATACTTTATTTCTTAGACACCGAGAGCCAACAGAACTATGTGTCCTAATACGTGTACTTTGAAGCGAAGAGTCAGTAAAATAGAAAGGAGAATTCAGCGTAAGTAAAATGCAAATGCTACATTTTGGATGTTTACTGTTTTCGCCAATGTTGGCTATAGATCCGCATCTTATAAAAGTAAAAACATGGTGTTTATAGGAGACTTAATCGAAAGCAAAACAGAGATCAAAAACGAAATTGAAGCTCTACGACTTTTGATTAACGACACTTCTCATCTGGATGGTGCAAGAGACAATATGGAGCCAGGAACTGAAATCGTGGCGCATGCCGATGAAAATGTGAGTTAGCCATGTTTTTATAAGTAAGCATAACTTACATCTAGGGATGCATTTAAAACAAAAATCAATTTAAAACAAACATATTTAAAACAAGGCTCTTGTTTAATACGTGTTTATATTTATTTTTTACATCCATGTATCTTGCGTATTCGTATAGGGAAGAGGAAAATAATATTACTATATATGGCAATGTGGCAATGACGGCGTCAAATTTTTGGTGATTATTTTATCGGTTTTTGGAGGCCTAGCGTCAGATAAAAAAGAATCGGAAAGCGAGATTTCCCTCCAATGGCCAAAGTTAGCAAACTACTCTCGCAAGAACGGCGCAAAAAATAACTATCATTCCCATTCGTGCGCCCGTAATACGCGTGATTTCTATACTAACGTATCACGAAGCACCCCCACCGACCCTAATCCTAATGATTTATGCCCTTTATTCTCACTCTTCTACTGGCTTTTTCATAGCACAGCAATACAAAGACCATCGAAGTACACGTTGACAAACAGTGATTGTGAAATTGTGGTATTATCAAGCACAAGCACCCATAACCCAATATACCTCCAACCAAATACATACGGTCCCAGAGGTGGTCAGTAACGAAGTACTTATACTTTTTCGAAGCACTCAAGTAGGTTTCCTCTACTTCTGGTATTTACTTAAGTATATATTTTTTCGCTACTTCTATACTTCTTTGAATTACGATCGTTTTCACAACTACCTACTTACTTGAGTAGATTTGAAGTCAGTCAATTCTACTTCTACTTCAAGGAGTTTTAGGTTGATTATATAGGAAGTACTTCTACTCGTACTCGAGTAGAATTTTTCGTCGCTACTTTTTCTTCTACTTGAGTAGCTTTCTTAACTACTTTGACCACCTCTGTGCGGTCCACGCATTGCGGGTAAACCATGTCCCGGAGTCCAAACACAGCAATTTGCAGAATTGTCCACAACTATGTATTCTAGGTTGTTCATGGGACTGACTCCGCTGACAGGGAGAACGACGAGCAATCCGACGTCGATAACCTTCGTCGTACAATTCAAATAATGGAGAGCAACATCCAAGCATTGCAACAGCAGAACGCGGAACTTCTGCTATTATCGCAAGTACGTACTCGTACTGGCTGTGGGTTTTAATCAATGAACATTGAACCGCAGCGCTTTATTGACTGCACCAATGCACTATGGGCTTGAGATTCATTCGTTCCTGATAAATATCTGCGTTACAAAGACCGAGTTCATCCTGACTCTGTTCAAACAGCACTCCAAATTTCACTTTTTTATACAGTTTATATGTAGCCTACAGTCTACTCCAGTGGTTCCCAAACTTTTTCATCTCGTGCCATCCCTTGGCCGACATTTAAGCCAAAATTCCCGCCTTAGGAGAAATCTGCCCGATGATTAAAAAATGTCGTTTTTACCGCTCAAACACCTGTTGACTGAGAGAATAAGACGGGCGGTACCGAGTGTTTGTTTCTAGCAGTGCTGTAATAACACTTTGTAGACCNCCAAAAANAATGGTCTTGGTCCCAATCAAACAAATTCTGGAAGGCTTNANTNAACNGNCCCCCANATCACTTCCATTTGTGTTTTCGGCTTACCATGCACANATCGCTAATATAACTGCTGTGAAAAATCANTATGCATAAATTTACNGGTCTCGAGATTNTTTTCTCAAGTTTGCGTATGCATTTGGCCAATATTATTGGTACTTANCATATATAGCAGGGTTGACCACTATGACCAGACTCGAGTCTGACTCGAGTCACCATTTTCTGATGAATCGATTTGACTCGAGTCATTTTCTCAAAATACGGAAACGACTCGACTCGAGATAATCTGTGTATTGACTCGACTTGGACTCGAGTCATTGTGCATGACTCGAACCATGCCATATGACTCGAGACTAAGACGGCCAAGACCGACATTTCATTGTAATTTCGAAGAACAGTAAAGTGACCACCCTATTGGAATTTCGTTTATTGGTCCTGGTACTTGAAAATGCGACAAGAAACTCCTCAGAGTGAGGAAAATTAGTACATCATAAATCCAAATCATTCAATATCACCAAACAGAGTTATAAAAAATGGGTTTAACAAGACTTCAACTGGAAACTGAGCAGTCAACACAATGACTTGGACTCGGACGGACTTGAGTCATAATACCATGACTCGGACTCGACCCTCTGCTCGGTGACTTGGACTCGGATTTGACTCAATGTTGAATTGAAAATGACTCGACTTGACTCGAGTCAAAACTATGAAAGTGAGATTGACTTGTGACTCGGATCCTCGTGACTTGTTTACAGCCCTAATATATAACATACACGTGATCAGATTCCTTGCTGGAGCTCATTGAAATTTAGGACACCCATTACGTTTCGGCAGCATTGCACCAAGTTTAACATGTCTTTTTTCGATCAGGTAGCTGTTCACTAAAAATAAAGCAAGGCTAGCGATCTCTTTGACTTGAATCGATGTCATTGGAATATTTTGTCACTGTCTGGAAATGTTGACTTGGAAATTTAAGATAAATACTTTCACTAGAGGCCTTGCTGTGACAGATTCAGCACAGCATTTGCTCGCTTAGGATATATTTGATTGAGAGGCTTTCGCTGGCCTACAAAATTGCGAACTGCAGCACATCTGAACTAGTTAAAAAAAACAAGCGGGAATTTGTATATGAAAAAGAGATTTCAAATAGAATTTGAACATACTTTCAGCACAAAAACAGCAATAAAGGAGCATACGTTCGGATATAACTGGTTGAATACATGACAGTTCGGACATGAACAATTTAGGAAATTCGTTACAATTCTAAAGTGGAATTCCTCCCTCTCTAAAAATCGCAAAATTCCCCATAAGGGGGGAATTCCTCCCCGGTTGGAAACCATTGGTCTACTCTTATAGTCTTTTAGTTCTATATATCCCCGTTTTCTTCGTCCAGCAAGGGATGCTTCAGCAGCAGGGGGTGAATGCGCCTATTTTTGTTTTATTAATTCACTATATTGGGCATTGCACATTTAGATTTAGACGTCATTTTGGTTACGGTTATGCGTACGTAAGGGGTGGTGAAATCTGAGAACTGTGAATGAATTTCAACTTGATGCTCGATCATCGTGTTTAATTTTTTTGTTGTTAAATATACGAGCAAATTTTGGGTTGATTTTTGTTGTTCCGGTACTTTTATTAGTATTGCAGCTGTGTACACTGTACATGAATCTTACACGTGTGTTTTGACTGCATTCAGGAAATGCGTGCACAAACAGCCGTACTGCGAGCACGAGATGAGATTTCTAACGAGGACATTGCGTGGTTGCGAAAACATAGCCAAAACAAAATAGTATCGGTGTGTATGGATCTGTAATAATTTCCTTCCGAAACTAATTTCTAGTAAAAAGAAACCCCTTCTATTCACAGAGTTCGGATCAGGACCGTATAGGCAGCATCGAAGGAAAGGTTTCCGATCATGCTGCGCAGATAAATGCTGCAGGAAGTAGCATTGAATGGCTCATGGCCAGAGTCGATCAATTATCGAACGCCGTAGATACGGCAAGGTCCGAGGCGTCCAGCGCAAACAGCGAAGCCGCCCGGGCCACTGATGCTGCCACACGAGCGCTCAAGATCGCACGGCGGAGAGCGCCGACAGTTTCTGCACAACGTAATACGCCTACTACAGATGACGATGGCTTGCGTCAACCACGAGTTCCACCAGAGGGTGAGTCCGTCTGAGCTATATCGCCGCATAGACTACGAAGGGACGTACCAGGGAACCGAAAATGGCATTCACGTCGAATCGAAACTATAGTGCAACTAATACGAAATAGAAATCCTGTATGTGCATTAGTGAATTATACAAATCGATAACGTATAGTCTTGGAGATGAGTCGGGCCATGATGCTTTTGCTACCTGTGTGGCAAGTGGCAATCAGTTAGTCCACGAACTTTGAAGACTATTTTGCAATTCATCAATTTAATAAAGCAAGACAGGTAGCAAAATAATATTCAATTGCAGGAATTATTGATTGGGTACTGTCGCCGTGCCCTGCCCCCAGAAAGCGGACACTAGTTCAAATGTATCAAAATTTATTATCACGCATCCGTAAGGTCTCATAAAAGTGCAAAATTGGACTGAGATCGAACAGATAGTGCTTACACAAAATGGCGTATATTTCCTCACAAATCACGTACATGTGGACAGTGCAATCACAATGTTTTATAACACTAATCACAGGATTATATCAACCGGCCACAAATCTCATTCGTGCAATTTACAACATTAATCGAGGATGTCTCGTTCTATCTCTATCCTTATAAATAACGAAAATTGAATCGTAACCGGAAATGGTTTTGATGTCCGGTCTGATTCATATCATCATTTCGTCACAATGCATGCGATGCGCAATTGCATACAGTGCTGCGTTAAAGATACTCAACTCATAGTAGATAGTATGCAAGGTTTTGTTTTGTCAGCTCTTTTGACACGGCCGTAGTATAACAGACGATATAAATCAGAGGTCTCAAACTCAAATGTGCTCGCGGGCCAGTTTTCCAGTTCTGACGACGCCGCGGGCCGCAGCATTTATAGGGGTATTCCATGTCTTTCCGAGTAGGCCTCATTTGGTCGGAATGAATTGTCCTATTGAAAGTGAGCCGATCCAGCAGGCTGGCAGTAAACACACATCGCCAAAATGTGATTTACTCTTGTATCAATTTAGGCCTGGCACGAAAAGAATCATCACATTTACACCTATTTGAATAGAATTGTTGTTGTACTTAATATAGATATTAATTATAAAATATAGACACCATATGGGTGGACAAATGTATGATGCCATCATAAAAGCTATCGGGTTATAATTTTTCCGCTACTATGAATATTTTGAATTTAACAGATTGATAATAGAGACTGATCTGATATCAAAACATTTTTAGGTTGAGCATTGTAATTCCAATCCAGGATTCGGGTATACTTCTGATAAGAAGGCCTAGGCTATTTATTAATCTCATGGCCAAATATCTTCAAATAATATAAATATATTAATGAATATGTCCTAGTGATTGAAATGTCCGAACGCCGAACGCCCCATTGTTGTTACATCGTTGGAGCGTACCACTACCTTTAAGTGACCTTATATTTTAACAAAGTCATACATTTTTGACAATGGTCGCCATAACTACTTGCTTAGATAGCGAAATACCAAGCTGTGACCTTCTGATCTATTACTGTTCCCCTGATACGCGATTAGTTGTGTTGCGTCCATGGTTCTAACAAATTCACGGCATTCCGAGTCACTCCGAGTCCACTCGAGTCATTTTCATTTTGCCATCGAGTTAGCCCGAGTCTGAGTAATTCTGACAAAGCTGGCGTCCGAGTCCAACTCACAAATTTTAGTCACGAATCGTCTAAGGGTCAGGTTCTGTCATCATGAATTGGAAATGTGACGAAATGAAATAGTGAATCTTCCACTGCATGGTAGCGTTTGCATTTGATTTGATAGTGAAGTTTGATGAATAGTTTCAGGCTTTCGGATCAATTGAAGAGGGAATTTTCACTTTATAACCAGAAAAGATATACGGTATGAGACACTTATATATTGTCAAAATAATAAAAGTCTAAAATGTCGTCGCGGGCCGCACAAAATGCTCTGGCGAGCAGCGTGTTTGAGACCTCTGATATAAATAAACCATTTCACAACGTGTCTGATGAAAACGGACATCGCTGGTACACTGATAGTAATGGCAGCGTTCACTTCGAACGTATATCGCATCTGTTTCCTGACGGCCTCTAGCTCCAGGGCTCCGACACATAACGCATTGGCCCGACGCAGCTCCCGTCAACAACGCCCGAACGGATAGTTGGAATCGTGCTCACTGTACTTCGAATTGCGAAAAATCAATACTCAAGCACGCGTCGGCAGGGGAAATTATTCTGCTGTCACGACGGTTTCCGTAATCAAAAAGCGAGGTGTATTCTTCAGCCGCCCCGGCGCTGATTTTTCTCGCTTCTTCGAGCGAGGTAGAAAATCTGATGTTCCGAATCGGGGCATGTTCTGAACTCGAAGGTTGAGTGGTTCTGCGGAGAAGAAATCAGAAAGGGTTTATTATTCCATTAGCCATACACAACCACCATTGATCGACGTAATCGATTGCGAATATCCATCAGAAATTGCAGGGATATACAGTTGCGTCGAAGCCAGATAATAGAACATGTTAACGAATTCCCACTGTCGAAACAGATTCGCGGCTCGATTATGACACAATGACGATAAAAAGCCTCGGATACATCTGAAGATATATCATCCTATGATTTTCAAATGTTTTGATAAAATGATCGCGTACAATTTTATCGACACAGCAAATCATCATCTGCATTGTAGCGGTAATTTAGCTAGCGGAAGATAGAGATCTGCAAATCTTCGCTATTCTGTGATAGACTTATTCGATTCGTCATGTAATCCACATTAGCATATCGAAATTTCCTGCCGCATCATATTCACAATCGATGACATACATATACACGAACGCAACGCAACCCATAGTTTGAGAGCGCATTCAATACCAGCCTATTTTTCTATTATGATCAGTGTGAACGGTGTTCCCAAACTCTTTAAAAAGATTCTCCATGTGTACGTACCCTTTGCAATTATTTTGGAACTCCGCTGCCCTATGAAAATCGAACAATGCTATAGTTACAATGCAAAAACCACACCAATTACAGAAATAACAGAAGCTATCAATTACGGCACGCGTTTAACGGATGGGCGCACTTGTTTAGTTACAATTAAATCATCATGTTTGATTTGAGTGAAACTAAACCAAGCATTACAATTGAGAAAGCTATATTATCGAGTCAGAATCAGTTCTCATTACGGACCGTCTTAAACTGCAGTTGATCCGCGGACCTCAGTTTGGAAATTGCTGAGTTTGAAGGACTATATTTCGAAAGAACGTTATAGTACGCACGAAGTCGAAAAAATATTCATATTATTTTGTAAGGGCACATCGAAAACATCTTAGTAAATTCTGGCTTACCGTTCGCGTTGATTTCGCAGCAGGGAGAGTGACGCAGGGCGAATCACCGCAGACGTAGATTCTGCCTCTTCCATCAACGGAGACTGTTCCAGCTCAATTTCCTTGATCACCTCCACGATCTCGTATCTCTCCGACAGCCTTTTCCTTCCCTGTTCCTCCTGAACAGACACCGACGGAGTCTCCGGATCCGTGCGATACCCGCTCGACGACGGTCTCGGAGCCTTCTTCGACTCACCCGCCGTAGAGCCCGGCCTCGTGCTTTTCGACGCGAGGCATTGGAGAGCGAAAGAGTCTTTGCTGGAGGCATCGCAGGATTCCCGCGGCGCCCTCGTCTCCGAAGACTTTTTCGAGGACGGCCTGACCATGAACCGCAAACGCTCTAACGTGCTAGATCCGAACGCGTGCGATGATTTGCGTGAAGAAGCAGACTTGTGGTGCTTCGCGGATGACACGATAAACACACCGTTCACTATTTCCGACGAGTATGCGTCCTTACGGTACAAGCAGCAGCCGCAGAGTATATTTTTCAGTTTATCACAAAAGGTGCGAGTGTGTTCGCTGAGCGCTGAGCGAAAATCCCGCATTCTCGCCCCGTAAATAACACAGTTTATTACGCTGTTCGAAAATAGTAATAGAAGCGACACAGTCAAAGCGGTCACTTCTTTATTTAACGTTTCTGCGGCGACTGGCCCCGACACTGAGATACTGCTGAGAGACACTACAAGCGGTAGCACCGTGACGGTGAACGCGGCTACCACCATACACAGTGTTTTGGTGATGTTGGACTCGGACGAGCGGCGCTGCATCATTTCTTTCGCCCTGCGCAGCGATGACACCTTTCGTCGCAGCATCGAGTTTTTGCGGTCGGTAACGCGCGACAAAGTACGGCGGCTACGGGGGGAACGCACGGAGCAGAGTGTGTCACCGGCTTTCTGAATAGAGCGGTCACGCTGGTGCGTTTTCCCTGCCGAATGAGAGACGATTTCGGAATTTTCGGAATCCTCGTTTCTTTTACTACTTCGCGATGGCTTGACGCGAACACTGTTCTTCGGCGTGATATTGCGGCTCAGCTTGACGGAGACTTCCGGTGCGCTGTCTCTTCGCAACGACCGACGGCGCTTGATGCCAAGTTGAGCTTTCCTCCTCCATAATGTTAGACATATCAGGACGTTCAACACCCAAATTCCAACGAGTGGTAAAATCAACGTGGCAAGATACCTGAAAATGGACCGATATCATATACCAAATGGGATGGTGTGAACCTCTGAAAGGTTCAGGTTCGTGTGAACGCGAACCTTTTTGAAAGGTTCTGTGTGAACGTGAACGTGAACCTCATGACGTCACGTGACGTCATATAGGTAATTCCAACCCTACATTTCAGTGAAGTGATAGCCTATATTGCTGTACACGATACTCAACGACGACTCGGACCACATAGTGCCACAATACTGAAGTACATACTGACGTTTTGAGCATCGCTAAATGTATCGACTGGGACAATCAAATGATACAGTAATCCCATAAAATCCTTATCTTCCGTTGATTTGCCAACAATTTCGACGAGATCGTTGACGGGAATATAAGCTTACGCCTTAACGGTCCAGGCCAGACCGGACAATATATTCGATGTCTGAGTATTGCTACGTTGGTATTAAGTAGAGTATAAAACGGGTTTCTGTACTTGCCACCGATATTACCCAGCATTAAACAAGTTGTACAGCAGTAGCCAACATCCCAATCGCCCGGATTTACTTTTTATGATCGAATAAACATATGAAAGCAAGATTGTCCCCGTACATCAGACAACGATATCAATTCCATTGGATGGTTGAATAAGCATCATTCGCTCACTTCCTAGATGTAGGTTATTTTGTTCTTGATGTTGTGTGATTGCGGGTCAAGCTCAAAGCAGAGAGTCACTAAATATTCACAAATAGAAAGCTGGGTATTTCGAGCAAACTTTTGTAACAAAGCAAGTAAAATTTTTGAGATTGTCGATGTGCATGCTCCTTTAGTGTTGATTTTTTTTATGCTGCCAGCGCGATGCATAGAGTGTCCCGCCGCTGAAAGGCAATAAATTTCAACCAAATATGTTATAATGAAGTGAAAATTGTAATATATGAAAAAGGTTCACAGTGCAGAACCTACCAAGGTTCGTTTGTGAACGTGAACCTCCAAGTTTCCGAGGTTCACACACAGAACACGAACGTGAACCTCACGTTCACACCATCCCTAATACCAATGTGTATAATGATATGTTAGCCTATATGTATATTACTCTCTAGTAAAGAGCTACAATTTCATGTACCTGTGCGATGACATAGTTGTGAGATGACACACATACGCATGAGATGTTTGACCGATGACCATGATGATATTGTGAAAAGTGGATTTAAATGCCTCGATTGAGAACTGAAATTGGTGCGACTCCGAGACACATACAGTCACAAGGCATGTCGCGAGGCTTCAATCGAACGTAAATGAAGACTTGATTCCATATAGTATGTTGGGTGACGTGTCCGCTATACTTACCAGTGTATTACTGCGGAATATGTCTGACGAGACATCATTGCTGAGAAGATATGTCCCACTTGACGAAAATATACTTTGTCATTCAGCAGTAACGGTGCGACTGCGAATAGTATTCCGAACGCCCACACCCATCCAACCGCGATAGACGACCGCCTTGTCGTTCTCCATTGTCGCACCAACCATGGCACATTCGTTTCATGACTGCCCCTGTGACAGTAAGTGCATGTTCAACGCGTGCATGATTGATACAGATTCAGCTGCAATACACGACTGCCGTTTGCGTGCTTTCAGTAATAGGATATTTCAGTGGGGTTAACATAGGTGGCAAGGATGACAAACCGGGAGTATGCACTGGGAAAAGGTCACTCCTAACCCCTAACCAAGACAATTTTGGATTTGAATATTGTAACTTTGTATTGGCTCGCAAGTTGCGTCATAATGTATGTTACCTCGAGTCCAGGTTTGGTAGTGGCTGCGGGTCTGGTTGGACTTTACACGACTTGAATCGTTATACTTGCGTCGTGACTTGACCTTGATTAAGGCCCCGGAGTTGTGCCCTTACTCGCTTAGGATCGCATATGCCATCGACTTTTATGGTCACGGAAAGCAATTAAATATTCCCCAAACATGTTATTGCGCGTTCTCACGCAGTCAATGAGATGTTTTTTCCGGAAGATTCGCATTGTAGGATTGTGGTAAAAGTCGTTTTACTATGGGATGTTGTGGCAAAAATGTCGTCACATCCATCTCAATTCTCGGATTACGGCCACTTTGTGATGTTTGTGCCAAAGTCGGTGATCGCATGCTGTATGTGCATTGTGCATTGCACAAGCTGAAATCAAAATAGGTCAACGTGCACTGGGGTCTTCAAAAATGACTTTTTTCTCAAATCGTACTGGCTACTTCATAAAATTGTTAGGTTACCTAATTTAAGCCTACACACAAAATTTAGTTCAATTTCAGCCTGTAGCCGATTTGCTACAGGAGAAGAAAGTTTCTATTTATTATATAAAAGTAAATAATAAAAAAAATTGAAAATTTTCTGTTCACCCCATGAAGGTGTTAGGTTGTCTATAGAAACGATGTTCACCAAATTAGGTTCAATTCCAACCAGTGGAAGTGAAGACATTGCCGTCAAAAATTAGGATTTGAAAAAAATAGTATTCACGGTGATTTACTATAATAAATAATTAAAGATTTGGCCATCGTAATCATAATCCAAATTTTTCGACAACAATAACTCCGCTTCCACTGGTTGGAATTGAACCAAATTTGGTGAGCATCGTTTCTATAGACAGCCTAACACTTTCATGGGGCGAAGAGAAAATTTTCAATTTTTTTTATCATTTATTTTTATATAATAAATAGAAACTTTCTTGTCCTGTAGCAAAGCAGCTGCTTGCTGGAATAGAACCAAATTTTGTGTGTCTAGGCTTAAATTAGGTAACCTAACAATTTCATCAAGTAGCCAGTACGATTTGAGAAAAAAAGTCATTTTTGAAGACCCC
>ATSW01011359.1:0-10469 GCA_000444245.1 Botryllus schlosseri
CTTGTTGACGTAGTCGTCATGAGAATCGATCAGGAGCGTCGACTGTAATCCCCGCACCTCGCTGTAAAACGAATGGTAATTACGACTACGTATTTATCTAAGATTGATATCGATGACGATCAGGGCTGTAATGACGCGAGTCACAATGATTCCTTGACTCGACTAGAATCCCTTTGTCTATTGACTCAACTTGTACTTGTCAAGTTATGTGAATCGATACATTCTGTATTACTCTTTTCCATTAGAACCGATACCCGAAAATAAGCCGAAACGAAAATAAGCCCAGAAGCTGTTTTTTTTATCTGTCAGAATTAACAAACGAGTACAATATATAAGTGAGGAAATTAATATCATCCGAGAGTGTCAAAAAAGTCAGTTGAAAATGACCTGAACTCCATACTTAACTGACTTTGACTCTGACTTGACTCAGTGATGAGTATAGGAAATGATCGACTTGACTCGAAACAAAACTATATATAAAGTATGATGGACTTGTGACTCGGATCCGTGTGACTTGGTTGAAATCTTAATGACGATATCGTAAAGAAGCAATGTCAACGGCCAATATATTTATAAATGAATGGTGACAAATATAAACTATCAGGCGATCGGGATCGCAATATAGCGTTACCTTGTCGTGTTTGGTAGCGTAACATTCACGGATAATTCAAGATTTGGAACACAGACCGATTCATTGCATTCCTTTGCCCAATCAAGTTCGGCTTGAGTTCGTTCGTAGTGGAATCTAATTGAAAAGGATTCCAAGTATCGTAACTAACAAGAAGACAGAGAATCTCACCGGTCTATCAATGACGACATTGGTGTGTTGCTGTGTTTCGGACTCGTTTCGAAAATGACATGTGCTTCGATAGAGGAGTGGAAATCCTTCGCGTTTTCCTGAGCAATAAATTTGCGATAAAAGAATGCTTTTGCTCTGAGGATATATGAAACTGCAAATCACTAGTACACTCCCTTATTTCATCTTGCGTTTTGCGAACATAACGATACTAATTTGCGACACGTTGCCAAAATCACTGTCATAAGAATTCTAACAGCGACATGGATGTTCGTACATCATGATCACGTGGGATACTTGTTAAATGAATGCATTTTTAAAAACAGCCACGATTCTGCACCAAGGCTATCAATAGATAACTTTAAACGCTATTGTAAACATGTTACGGAGACGGATGCTATTCTTTCAATTCAAATAGTTTTCACCGCAAACTTATAAATCATTGTCATAGATATTATATACATTGCTTGTTGTAGCTGTAGGAAACATTTCATACAGCATTAGTCCAAAGATGTCCAGTAAAAACGTATTTCTACTTATTCAGAATACTCAAGTAGATTTTGCCTGCTTGCACGACTTACAAAAGTAGAGTTATGTATCGTTGCTACCTCCACTGTTACATTACAATTTTTAAGGCGAAATGCTTATTTTTGCACCCAATTGTAGAAAGTAGAACCAGTTTCGCGGTATGTTTCTACCGCCTTTATCAGCGAAATAGTCACAGCTACTGTATCAGTGACATTGAACCTATTGCACCTACTTTGTCTTCGTACATCAGTGGCGAAGATATACTATGAGATTTCGGAAGTAGCTAACTTGTACTTAATGAAACTTGGCTACTACATACTTGGTTACTTTATATACATGCATTTTCCGTTTCCACCTGAAGTAATTTTGACCATGTCTTAGAAATCGCTACTGTAAATGTATAACGTTATCTTTCGTTAAGTAGGCTACCAAATCCAACTACTTTAACCGTCTTTCGGGGATGTAATGTTGTTTATTCGTTCCATGAATCATGGGAAGGAGAGGACAAAACGTAAAGAATAGACACAATTCGCGACTTGAGTCACGTCGACAAAAAACATCCACTTAAAGTCGCATGGCGTCTGTAAACCTATAAGAAAACAACCTTGAAGAACGTATGAAGATCACCACAATAATTTTCTCAGTAGCGCAATGCGCATTGCATATCCTCCATTTATAATAGGCTACATTCTGGCAATAGCATAGATTTAACCAACCAGCATATCCAGATTGTGTTGAAAGCAAGCACTTTCTCTCTGCACGCTCACTTCTTTCGAAAACCTGCTAGAAATCGAATTTTCGAATACAAATCTCGAACCCGTTGGCATAGCGGAATCGATCGCGATCGTGTATATCACTCCTGGCAAACATGCAAACGTTAAATTGATGAGACTACTACATAAAAGAGTGGCATTTAGTTTAGCATGCACTTCCTATGCGTTGCCAGGGACACAGAATTGCATGTTATGTGTAGATTAATATTGGCCCATCGTTTTCATGCAGTTTTCTGTCTCACTGAATGTTGTTACGTGGTCACCTGATAATGTCGTGTATCACCTTCAACTTTGGTTTGAGCGCCAAACCCTCCTCAACTACTTGCAGAGGGGGTAGTCAACATGGTCATTGTTGATACTCAAATATAGCCGTAGAACGCACACCGTAAATTTATACTCTATATCACGAAGAAGTTTAGTGATTTACAAGAAATTTCAAAACTTCTTCAAGTAAATCTAGAAAACGCAAAGTCTGGAAAGTTCCCAAGAAAGTTTATTGCGGATATGGTCGCAACGAAATACTCCTGCTTTTTCATATCCCTCAAGCAGGCTGTGCCTTTAAGGCGCTATTTACTCCAGCGACTGTATTTTTATACTATTCCCCCCTTTTACTTCCCGCTATGTAAGCATCTGAAAACAACTTGCTTTCTACACATTCGATTTTTATAAGTATAAAGTGTTTTTTGTTTTTGTTTGCGTTGCGTTCATTGAATTGTCAGAACAGCCGGAAGAAATAGTCCTTCTATCCCGGTAACTCCATATATTTTCGAACATTCTATCCATTTGGAGCGTCGTTAGTCCTTTTGACATTATAATCTGTCAATGTCGTACAGGGTCTGCATCGCCAAGTTGTCATGGCAATTTTCTGAATGAAAGTGGTCTCCATCGACCAGAAAGATTAGCTTCATAAACTGTGTTGAAGTGAGAGTGTAACCAATTTGGAAATATAACTACTTCAGTAAGTATAGTGAAAACAGATATCCTTACTCGAGTATTTCGACAACGTAGAAGCAGACTTCGTTTCTGACCACTCCTGCTCATTTGCCATATCTAACGTTGTTTCAACTCAGTGATTTTCCTACTTAAGAGGAACCATAGATTCATAAGCCCGCGTTACAATAGTCGTTTTTCTGCTCGATATAAATGCATGATAAACTCATGAATTAAATTCCGGGGTTGCATTTCGCGGGTACCATTATGTTTTATACATCTTCCGTGACACGGAGGAAAAGATCTTGAATCCCATCATTTTTCTTAGTAAAGCTGCATCGTTTCATTAACTGCAAGCCTCAACCTGTGGATGAGACTATAACTTGTAACATTTATTTCGGTTCGGGAAAACAATTATTAGCTGGCCGCAATTGACTGCATGATGGGCTAACATTTGAACAGCTCCTTGGGCAATATCGTTTATGATACGTGAGCTCTATCTCCTTTCGAAAGAGAAACGTTGATCAGTTTTATAAGTATATATATTACCCATCTGATCCTCTACGGATGTGCCATTTGCCGAAACGCAAAGCCTTAGCGTGGCACAATTTTTGCGATTCTCGTCCAAGCACCGAAACAGATCAAGTGAAGCGTTCAAAAACTCAAGTGTTGACCATACTCTGAAAATCGGTCTGGACCTAAAACAAGACTAAGTACTAGATTGAAAATAATTATGGTAAAGTATAAAATGGAAAAAAAAAACTTTTCTAGTTGTGTACCTGATCTAAATGCAAATAAAATTATGTATGCGAAACTTAACGACCTTCTTATGTGGAGGAAAAAATCAGCAACATGCGCTCACTTCAAGATCACCAACGAATCACTTTTCGGAGCGCCCACCAAAATATCCGGGTAACCATTCTTATCGATATCAATACCCCCTTGTAGTGAATGGCCGAAGTACTGCAGTGTTGGAATGTTTAGGGATGATGCTAGAATTTTCTGCAAAATCAATCATATTCCATGCGAAATATATACGTAGATCTTATGATACGTTTTTTTATTTATTGGATGAATCGAATCGAGTTTGATAATGAACTTCGAAATTTGGAAAAGATGTCGTCCATTCCAGTGGTTCCCAACCGTTATGTCTTCATTTTCTACTTCGGATTTATTCATTACATTTTCATTCCCCACTACCAAAACTTTTTTCATTACGGAGCAGCTATTTACTTGTTTGAGTACACAAGACACACAACCACACCAGTACGCGAGACAATTGCCTATAACTGCAACATAGAACGTATTGTAAACCGATACCAGAAACCCTCAAAATTTAGCGAAAGCGTTATATTCCTGCATACTGGTCGTGCTGCATACGTTTGTGACGTCATCATTGGTTATCCAGTTTAAAATGAATTTTTTCTACGAACAACACGCAGTATAATTTACGATACATACATTCCAGAGCAGGAAACTGGTAACGGTAATCGCGCATGTGTCTCCGTAAATATGTAGGTAGACTATCCTGTATTTAATGTTTACACATGCGTCTATTCCTCACTAGAAACCACTGAATTCCCCACCAGTGCGAACCAGTGATCTATTTTATGCCAATGTGATTGCGATGTCTTGCTTATTGCTAGTAGCCTACATGTGTCAATTATTCAATTCGAAGACTATAGTCCGGAAAATTGGGCGTACATAACATGAATGTATAATCTTGACAAACCACGTATAGCAGTAGCAGACTTGGTAGAGAACGGGTCAAATTGCAGCCAACCGCGCTAATAGACTATTTTTGAACGTTATTTACCTGACTTGGCTCGGGAGAAATATCTCCATCCATACCAAGATAAATAAATATGCACCCTCGTCCATTATCAGCAAGAGGGGCTCCAACGACAACATCCTGATATCCGTCCAGATTTATGTCACCAGCGGCAGCCATCCCGGATCCAAACCGGTAATTTGGCGATTTATCTCCGTACAACTCAACCGACGAATCATTTCCATTAGCCTGTCAATAGGTAGATGATTCAAATTTCCGGGATAATCTCCCTACAATCAATATCGTTTATGACCCATTCTTCAACCGAATTGTTTCCGCTTGAGATGTAAACATACACTCTTCCTTCATCGTAAGTTTCTCCGACGTATAAGGGAGATGCAATAAAAAAGTCGTCTCGCCCATCTCCGGTTACATCGACACTCATCAGGCATCCACCAAAGTAAGATGCTACGTGATAACGCCCTTCGGGAGGGTGTATTGTGAAGGAGTTGCCCATGTAGGTATCGTTTTGTAAAGGCTTGTAAACGACAACCTGCAAAACATGACGCAAGAAAGCAACAGTGCTAAAGCTTAAGCAAGAAGCATTTGTCATTACATGGTCCTTCATTAAATGATCTGACGCTACCATTGATCACATCTGCATCAAATTTATAACTGAGAAGGATATTTTTACATGTAGGCTCGCTAATATTTCAGGCTGCATAACCCTGTTATAATAGACTATGAGCATATCATTGAACGTAAACAATTAATAATGAAAATGCAGATAACACTAGTGAAATCAATTAAACCCTGCCCAATCGTAACAGAACAGGGCTTATTAAAATATGAGTCGCGACCCAAACATGGGTCGGGAACGGTATAATTTTGGGTCGCGACCGGCAAAGAGTGATATTTTAATTAGTATGTGATATTTGCTGAATTTCTTGCAGCTGAAACTTTCATCGAGTTTCGCGCGATCTTCTGTCGTTGGTTACTATATTTCCGAAGTCACTGTGCTGGGTTCGCATACTATAGCCAATAAATGTCACATGCAAAAAGGTAGTTATGAAAATGTGGCTGATCATGAAAATGTGCCGACTTTTGAATTAGTACAAATTGGTTTGATGTCATGACAAGATGTTCCCGGCATTGGTTTTTCTGGAAAGGTCCAACGGTCGAGGGTCGCACCTGTCACAACCCAATTTTCAAATACGCATAATTTACAAAAATGGATCGAACTGAAATCGTAATTGCGAGGAGCGGGTATACTCCTAGTATTCCATGGAACACGGGTCGAGACCCAGTGCAATGTATATGATGATTTGCAATCCGCGAAGCCGGGCAGCATCCATGCGACAGAGTAGGCCTATGTACGAAATATGTCGCCTCACGTACAGAGTTCACTACAGATATACGCTTAGTCTAATAGTCACCACAATATAGGCATGATTGTAAGTAAAATATATGCATTAAGCGAATTATATTGTGGAATACTTACGGCCCCGGTCATGTTAGATCAGGCGCCCCCGCGGCAATATATTGTCCGTCGGATCTACCGTTGAAGTACCCCGACACGGAAGCGAAGCCTGAGAATCAGAAGACATATATGTATGTTCTACTATAAGATCGTAGCAGCATGACATAAAATTTGGCAATACTAACCCTTATAGAATCGCTTGTCATTCCAGGCAATGCCTTTTCAAGCACGCCGTACTTTGTGACATCGGGTGATGCATTAGATAAGACATTGAATCTCATCATGCTGCCGCTGTCAAGATACATTCCAACAGCTCCGACATGAAGCGAGCCATCCTATATTTTCAAATGCCGTTAGTATTTAAGTTATTTTAGTCATTTCACAAGCCATTGCTCATAGCGGAGACGAACATGTTACGTTCGTGTGAATATTACCGGCCTCTGTATAGGTGACCAAATGTAATTGGTATTGAATATAGCCCGTTGGCTATAGATTGCACCGCACACCAGTGGTTGTAAAGGGGTAGAAGTAATATCAAATGCACTGCGACATGGCATTCGGACTTTGCGGTAATAAATTACAATATGAACCTGACTTCGATCACAAAGCGAGAGTCCTACTACAATTGTTGAACATGTTGGGGGAATGTGTCACGTCATGCAGCGCCAATGAATATTTTACCTCCAAGGCTAGTATAGATGAGCCAAGCTGACGATTGTTAACCGCGGTTTCGTAATCCTGGTCAGTGGATTGTCCTGGTAAAACATCATGCCTCGAATAAGCCGCGAATGGCATCGATAGTCTACTATACCCTCTAAATCGATAGCCGTGTAGATACCGTCGGTTAATTCGGATATCACCGTTTGTAGCTCATTGAATCCACCTACGGTTAGAACCCTGCTGTTGTTAATTCTGCCATTGGCAATCATTCTTAGTTGATCTATGAAACCCATGTAATCGCCAACGCCGACAGCGAATGCGGTAACGATACCAGTCTCGCCATACTTTTTCCACCTGTGGAAATTAAAGACGGATGTCGCAGGCAATAGGCCTACTCATCATATCCATATGGCATTGGCGTGACAATCAAATATCTATGTAAATATGAAATATTATTGGTCAGACCATGTTTCCAAGAGTGGAGAATCGGATGCTGCCCCGTCCGTAACGACAACAACCACCTTCTTGCTGGTATCGTAACGCTCAGATTGCAGAAATTCCCACTGGAAAAATTGACAAAAATCGTTTACAATTCGAATCAGCTGAACAACGTCCGCACCACAGTTGCGAAATTACGAAAATTTCATCAAATTATTTGTTTAAGTTAATAAATACTACGATGTCATAATGTCCTGCAATTACAACCCGAAGATTGCAGAGAGCATTTTACGGGTATATCCGGACATTTCTGTATGTAGCCATGCAAATGATTCCTTCGCATGTTTGCATATCACCACCAGCGTTTACATAAAATCTCAGCTCTCTCTCTATAAAGAGCATATACCGACAGATACCATAATAGCGAGGTTCGGCCGTTTTTATTGACCAGATAAAATATTTTGTATCATGCCTGCTTCATTTCGTGACACCTGCGGTTACAGAATCGCTAAAATCAAGTCGCCTGTCTGTGGCGAGACAGCGCAGTGGTATAATCCGCGGCTGTGACGCCAAGTGCAACGTCGAGTCCGACCGAGTTCGCCTTCAGAATTCCTATACATACCATCATCACCACATCATCCGCGTAATCGGTGTCTTACAGAAAGCCTANAAGTGGNCCTNGAAGCGGCAGTTACGGAAATCATGGTGTAAATGACAATAGTGGTTGACAAACACCATGCATACAACAAAACGAACAAACAAACAAGTCACCTAACTATCAGGCNTTGAATCGATNATTCAATTAAACAGGGGGAATACATAAAATCTNGATCAAAATGGATGGATCAAAANTGGATCAACTGTCANNTGACTAGTTGTATGNTGTTTCAGTATTTATCATGCCTNGACGACTTTGGGNTCATTTTACATCAGTCCGATTTTCTTTATTATATGATTCTTANTCAGCCGACTTGAANCACCGTCCNCTTTCATTCTAGGATTTGGCAAGACATCGCTTAGGGCCTTAGGCGAAGTGGATTGCGAGTTGAGCCTAGAAANCACTAAAACCGAGGTATGAATTGTTGTGGTTAGACTCGNCCTCANCAACCAATGGTGATGCANCTACTACACGCAGTCTTGCCACAACCTAATAAGATATNCATTGATTAATTCAGTCATAGAATATACGATCTCTTACATAGTGGGGCCTCAAAATGGCTTAAGATACAGATGCAGTATTAATGATTGTATATATCNGTGGTCAATTTATCGCGGGTGCTAGTGGTCCTGCCATAGCAGAACAGCCCGATGGTTGCAACATTTCGACGATATCTGNCGACTAGGTGTTTGCTGCGTTATTGACGCGNCATATAAAAAGACCTCATNCAAATTCATNAACTGGTCGGTAACAAGAAAATATCTTACCTCATTCACTCTTCTGAGTGCATAATACGTGTACGTTTGAGAGTTGAGGTACCGCATGCNCATGATTCTGTTTTCGATCTCTTCAATTGATAATCGATCGTTCAAAACATATGGTATTTCAAATAAGGTTGATTTCTCTATNGGTAGTCTGAATGAATCGAGTAANGCTATTGCGTTGTTCGCNNAGGGAAGGCACACATCACGCAATACCCTAGATAAGCAGGATCTTTGTTCGAATATTGCAGAACCTCAGTTCTGACNTTGTTCCNGTATGTCTGCAGAAGGTACGTGGTAACATTGACGAGCCAGCTCTTCACAATNNTGAAATTGGNGNGTCCAATACTGTTGGATCCGTCCACAACAAATATGACATCAAGGTNGAAGCATGCTAAAGTACANCGTGACTATGACTTAATCNCATATATTACAATTGTGGGNCTTGAATACTCCNAAATCGATATATTCACGCCGCAAGCATTACCACCCAANAAGAAAACCAACAATGGAGATTTCGTAGTTTTGTATTCCCAATTGAGGCTATCGGCTAATTTTACANATACAGAGGTACACTTCTNATTNTGANTNAGACTGGGCAAATTTGAGTATGCGATACCGAATCGGGAGCTAAGCTCTTACCAACATGTATGGCTTGCAAAGTTCCGATATATAACTCTTATGCGACCGCCAACAAAATGATCCCAGTAATTTGGTATTTTAGANAATATCTATTTCATATCACTTTATCGACAATGCTGCGNTCCATCCATATTTCACAGAAATTACGCTTCCTCCAACGTGTACACTGTACAGTGTANACGTGTTGACGCTGCACTGTGCATGTGCAGGAGGGGTCTTCAAAACTGNCTTTTTCTCTCAAATCGTACTGGCTACTTGANAAAANTGTTAGGTTATCTAATTGAATCCTACACACCAAATTTGGTTCAANTCCAACCAGTAGCCGCATTGCTACAGGAGAAGAAAGTTTNTATTCATGATATAAAAATAAATACCAANANANTTGNAAATTTTCTGTTCNCCNCATGAAANTGTTAGGCTGTCTGTCTATAGAAACGATGTTCACCAAATTGANTCAATCCCAACCAGTGGAAGCGAAGTTATTACAGTCGAAAAATTTGGATTATGAATAAAATGGTGTCTACGGTGACCAATTCTTTAATTATTTATTATAGTATGGTGCCCGCCGTAAATACTATTTTATTCAAATCCAAATTTTTCGACGGCAATCTTATCACATGGGCCGAGAAAGGATAAATGTTTGATAGCAATCTGTGAAACTACCAATATTAATAAAATATTTCTGAAAATCTGAAAAACAGTTCGCGATTCGGGCACCTATAACCAATCCCGTAACATATCGGCGTAGTAAGCCGATATGAATAAATAGATTCGCCCGAAGTTCACCGAAAACGGACACGGACAATTTAACATGGGCATTTGACGTCCAGCTAGTTCACTACGACTATACCCTGGAATGCGGCCATAACCTATACGACTAATCGAAATGCGGCCGTGAATAGCAAAAAGCTTGCCCAGTCCTGGTGTAGGTAGCAGAGATGAGCATGGATTAGGATTAGGTTTTGAAAAAACAGGATTTGTCAAATTTTGTCGGATTTGGATTGGATTTGGATTAGACATTTTTTTCAGAAC
>ATSW01011362.1:0-11200 GCA_000444245.1 Botryllus schlosseri
AGAGGCCTAAAGTCTACTTTCCAACCCTTACCAGCTGTGCACTCAATTGGTCAGAAATGCGATATTGTTATAATGCTACCTGTCTCTGGTACTCTACTAACACACCGGTGCAGAATGTATGTAAAAAATAGTCTATTGCAGCAATATATAACGAAAAAATTAGGAACGAAATTTGCATAATCAAAGAAAAATAGGTGCAGAAACTCTTGAATTAGAGCCTTAGAAAACAAATATCACAGCCTTACAGGACTATAACTTCTTTTGCCTTTGCCTCGCTTTAAATTGGCGAACTGAGTCTTCCCTGAGTGAGGAATTTGCAAATTTTTGCTGATTATTGTAAAAAATGTTCACAATTTTCTTGAACGCGACATTTGCACAATTTTCACTATGTGCATTGCAACCAATTCGGGATTTACCTAACACAACTTTCAACACACGTAATGCTGCACGGCGCAGAGGAACAGTTTTAGCCGAATCTAGAACTGCGAAGGAATCAAATACAAAATGGGCCACTTCAACGGCAGGTATAGTCAACCGTCCCCTATCCACCAAACTGAAATATTCATCATATTCCTCTTCGGTTTCATCAGTCGTGCGGGATAAGCTACACTCGGTGCAGTCCGCAGAATGACAGCATTACCAAGACCTCTGCTTGCTGTTCACAACACTCCACCACATATGTATGACTTTGAGGTATCCGCCTTATCTGGAAGTATTTGGAGCATGCTGCTATGGTTTTTTCATCAACGATAGCCAGTGCCAGGTTGACGTTCTGCTTGTGGCCAGGATGTAGGGCTTTTTTTTGTTAGCTTTGGAGCCATTCGCAAATTACAATCCAATTGCCATGCAATATAACCAGCAGGGCTAATTATGGATATATCGCCACCTTTAATATAGANTGATGAAAAGGAAAATCTCCCAGATTCAGTAGATTGTTGCGAATGNTCTTCACCAAATGAACGTNGTCATAAAATAGATAGATTTTTGTCTTGCAACTTGGATGATTGATGAANAACTCNNAGTTTGAACCAANCTGCGATGACAGTATATTGAAAGCACGAACGTTGGTACTNTGGTTGTCAGAAACAATACCNCTCATATTAAATNCTAGATNCNAGATTTTCGTGATGCANTCAGACAGCTTTTGCGCTAACCAGGNNCCTTAAATTTGTGTTTCTGGTAAAATTTGTAGGACTAACGNAAGNGATTTTTCAAGTCCCTTGATCATAATCANTATGNCGCCTTTGTAAAGATTTCCATCTTCATCAGCACCATAATATTTGCCACCATGATATTGCANACTTTTTTGCAGATATTTCATTTTTCATCCACCATCACGATAACATNCTCAGAAATTTCCATGGCCTTTGAAAAANCAATAGTCCCTTTAGTCTTGTTCGCAAACAGCTCAAAGATGGCATANNGAANNTTTCCAAANGTGNCTTGTACGCTTGGCAAGAAATAGAACGNAAAAGCAAGCAGNACCGNATCATATTGCCAGANGATGCCAGANTATTGCCAGNNTTGTGGTATCTTNGATTANGCAGCTCCTCTAAAATATCTACTTNGGGATCCGGATCANTNANACTATCCAAATAGCTTGGGAAGTTTAGTAGCTCGCATTTCCTTTTGAGCAGAGTATTNCTNCTTGTGCAGAACCATGTTGGTAAAGGCACAGGTATCCCATTGTATTGCATCTGCACCCTCAATTGACTGTGATTGTTTATGGCATTCTTGATTTTCGGAAAGCCTTCCAAAGATAGCTCATAGTGTACAATATGCTGATCCCCTGCTTGAGACTTTGGCAGTAGTATATCCAGAAGTACACCCAACCACGCGACACTCAAGAACCATCGCCTATTAACTACACTAGAAAATGAATATTAACAAATTATACATCACTGGTAAAGCAAAATAGTATTCAGGCACAGCACCCTATCCAAGCCTTGCAACAATTAATGAAATTCTATAGAAGCAGTTAAATGAACATGCCTTCGTCATTATAAATGTCTTAGAACCAACGCTACCAGCTATACAATTCGTCAAAATAGACTACCATATCCAAGACCATGTTAGCAAGCAGGCAGATTATCATACTACAATGGAGCCGTTCGAACACGACGTTATTCGCGTCAACTTGAACCGCTGGCATTATCGGGGAACCGTAACCTGATTGCTAACTAAACTATCAAATGATAATACTGACCCTTAGCTCGTGAATAGACCCTAGATAGCGAAAGAAACAAGTGCAATGCGACGAACAGCACCACACGGCTCAACTCGAACAACTGCAAATGTCTTGACTTCAACAACAACAACTACAACTGTATTCATCCGCACGAGTTTTTGCAGTAATATCCGTGGATTGTCCACATGATTAGCAGCTCTTTTTTGGGACTAAAATGATTATTTCCTTGTTAAAATGATACTCCATCATCTTAACACAATAAATCCTGGTCAGAATCCACTGTGATTTTGACTTGCGCGCTACTTACCACCTGCGTAGGTATGACGGTGACATTTACACTTTTTCAGAACTGGCCTCTTAATTTTCAGGTCAATAGGCAGACTGTAAGGCCGTGTTTTTAGTAGGCCATGAGTCAACAAATCAAATTGGCAAATGCACCAGTTATAAAAATCGATCGCGAGCTTTATATACTCCACACGCAGATTTAAAAAAAAAATCAAATATATGTCGACGATATATTACACCATCACAATAAGGTTTGTAGTGATGTCTCAACGGTACCAAGCTGTGAACAATCTGCCTGCTTTTGACCGCGTTTGAGAACCGGTAGTTCTCAGTGGACCGTTGAACATGAAGGTTTATTCACATTCAATGCTGCAGGCGACATTCCTCAGCAAATGCCCGTCCACTTTATCAAAGCAAGTAGAGATTTCCAAGTACAATTACAAGGTACCGCTGTCATTGAAAGAGATTTTATATAGATTTCGTAACTATACATTTTCATCATAATTTTTATGACGATGGTGAGAACTTTTTTGATAGGATATTCTCTTCTCTTCTTGCATCTTTTCTTCATTCAATCGCTTTGCAACGCCTTTATTTGCGCTGAATTGCGGTAATTTCCTGTTTATGCCACGTCAACGCAATTCAGCGCAAGTAAGTCAACAGATCCCACCGAACGGACAACCAAAGATGTTCATCCATATCTATAATACCTTGGATCAGTCCCATTTCCACCCGCTTTGAAAAACAATTGATTTCCCCGGTCAGTAAGTGTTACGACACAGTGTAAAGTAACTTGATTTTTACGACAACGCAACTTCTCCCTTCAATACGTAAAGACGTGCTTCCTGCACTTCAACAAAGTAATGTAGTGTACGAATTTAAGTGACACTGTGATTGTGGTTACGTAGGAAGAACATCGAAGCGTTTGCAGGAACGCATAAACCAGCATGTCCCCAGATTTCAGGCTCGATGAAAAGGTCACCCTTGACTCATCCGCTTGAGCTTCACCCTGAGCGCTCAAAGGCCATGAATTCAGCCATTGACAAACATATGTTGGATAATCCCGCATGTGCGAAAAATTATCGAGACCACAGATTTCGCGTCATCGGGAGGGGCCGCTCACATCACTTTCATCTGTGGGCCTTGGAGTCGACCTTTATCAAAATACATCAGCCCCAGCTTTTTCAACAAAAAGAGTGGGTGTAACATCTTAAAATAGTAGATTGAACGCTCTCTTATTTGAAATCTCATTTCGAGATACGATTGTTGATATACAATAATGTGCTTTCCGATTCTCTACTAGTTGCTAACGATTACCGCTGACGAGTGTCAGTCGAAAATATTCGGGTTCATTTCAATATGAATATACTATTCAATTGTATATTGAAGTTCTGTACCTCCAAGAAGCACTTCTACTTGAGTACCAACACTGACTAATTTGGCCACCTCTGCTTTCATGATAGTATTCAGAGTAAACCCTCTCCACAAGATCTCGCAGACGAATGTTCAATTGGCATGATTTCGCATGTGGGTATTTAAATGGCCTTTGAAACGAAATTCTTTCTTGCATACGTCGCATTTGAAGTATCTCAGATCGAGGTGCATCTTCATGTGTGATTTCAACTCAAAATTGGTCACAAATGCTTTTCCACAAATCTCGCAAACAGAATCTTTTATACCAAAATGTAATCGCATGTGCTTTTCCAGGGTATTTTTACGTAGAAATTCCTTCCCGCATATCGGGCATGGATAACGTTTAACGTCACTGTGTATTGCCGAATGAGATGCCAGTGTGGACTTGGCTCGAAACTGCATCCCGCATATCAGGCATGAATGTGGTTTGACTTCACTGTGTATTAACGAATGAGATGCCAGTGTTGAATGGGCACGAAATTGCATCCCGCAGATATGACAACAATATTCTTTTTCGTGCACATGAATGCTCATATGATCTCTCAGATGTCGAATGCGAGCATATGCTTTGCCACATATCTCGCATTCAAATTCCCTCGCATTAGCATGAACGATCATATGTGCTATTAACATTCTCGAAGAACGAAATGCCATATTGCAAATACCGCATCGATGTTGTCTGGCATCGCTGTGGCTCGCCATGTGACTTTTCATCCCAGACTTCATTCGAAACTTCTTCCCGCAGATATCACATCCATACTCATTTGTGCCAGTATGTCTTTCCATGTGGACTCTCAGATTACCAATTGTCGTATACACTTTTCCGCATATTTCGCATTCAATTTTTCTTTCGTCTACGACAGGGGTCTCCGACACGCGGCCCGCGGGCCGCATGCAGCCCGCCAAGTCATATTCTGCGGCCCGCGACCTGATTTGAGATTTCAGAAAAAAACTAAGAAAACCAATTTGAAATGCTAAAATTGACTACAGTCTCAACTTGTTTTGTGTTGTTTCAAAATAAGCTATTCTCCTGTGTCCAACATCACTATTCGTCACTAGCCAAAACGGCTCTGGTGATGGCAACAGCATTCCATCGAGGGAGAATCAGCTGATATGAATGGGCATATTGCCTTGACTTGCAATGGCCCAAACACCGCCAAGACCAAGACGCATAGAAAACGGCTCAGGGCAGTGGTTTACAAACTGGGGAACGCGAAAGCATCAGAAGGGGAGGCGGAGCTGCGCTCAACTGAAAATTTTTTCGCGCTTCGCGCGATTTACCTCTAATTCATCGTTATTGCTCTGTGTATAGGCCGGAATTCATCTTATAGAGCTCTCTCATCATCAATCATAACCTTCCATGCCATCAAACTAGCCGTTGGGATTGCTAGCTTCCTGGTTGCATTTTGTGATATGACGATTTTTCAGTATCATAAAGGGGGGCGTGTCTAAAAAAGTTAGAGAACCACTGGCTTAGGGCTTTCCCACAAGATCAAACTTTACGTGGAGATGGTATGTCAGCTAGTAACGGATCTCCCTAGTCCCAATATCGACTCCTTAGTCGCTGAAAAGCGTTTCCACGTATCGTGCACAGCTGACAGTTCAAAATAGCTCAGCGTCGTACTGACGTAAAGTTTTAGAACGTGGTTGCCTATTTTAGATCGATATCGAATTCATGCGGCCCGCGGCCTCTACGGAATTTGAAAAGTGGCCCGCGACCCGTTTTGAGTTGGCGACCCCTGGTCTACGATATGAATTTGCAAGTGAGCTCTTAGGTATGCTTCGTAATAGAATTCCTTTTGGCATATCGTACATGGATAAAGCTTTCTTCCGCTGTGAATTACTGTATGTCTTTCAAGTTCAGCTTTGTAACGATATTCTTTTCCGCATTCATGGCATCTGTATACTTTGATATGAGAATGCATTGTCATGTGTTGCTGCACCTGCGCACTTCTGGCAAAAGCTTTTTGGTAAATCTGGCAAGCGTAGTTCTCCGTACTAATATGCATTCGCATGTGTCTCTTCAAAGTCACTCTGTGACTGTATTCTTTATTGCATATCGAACACGTGTGTTTGTCCTCGATGTGAGCTTTCAAATGTAGTTTAAGGCTGCCGTAAGTGCGAAAATCCTTCCCACATATATCACATCGATATTCTCTGTGGCCCGTGGTGTGGATTATTAGCATGTGTTTTTTCATGCTGATTTTGTAAGCAAATGCTTTGCCACAAATCTCGCAAACGAAATTCATCGCCCCGAAATGAAATATTGCCAGATGACTTTTTAGACTTTCTATGTGTTTAAAATTTTTTTCGCATATTTCACATTCATGCTCTGGAGCATTCACATGAATTTTCATGTGATTTTTCATGGCAGCATTTTCTGTAAATTTCTTACCGCAGATTTCACATATATGCTCAGAAACAGCCACGTGAGTTTTCAAGTGCCTTTTCACCATATACATGTCAGTATATTCTTTACCGCATATTTCACATTGATGCTTGGGACCAGCCACGTGAATTTTAAAATGCCTTTTCATTGCAGAACTTTTAGGGAATCCTTTTCCGCAAATGTCGCAGGAATGTTTTTTCCACCGTTGTGGCATTTCGAATGCTGGTTTAATTTACGTTTTCTCGTCATGACCTCTCGCACCGTTGTGATTCGTAAACTTCGTGAGGATCAGGCTTGCCGCAGGATTTAGCAGGCTATCTTTGGACTATTCAAGTTATCACAAAATTATGTACGTTCTGAAAAATGCATTAAACACATCAAGCAACTTATCAAATTGTAGAACATTGCAATGTATAAAAAGTTTTGGGGTACCGAAACCACCACCAATTTAATGTGTTCCGAAATGTTGACACTGGAATGACTTGCTTTCCAAAACAAATTGAAGGGTCGATCGCGGAACATTTTCAAATCGAAATGAGGGGCCGAAACGATACAAAGGTTTGAAAGTCCTGTTATAGAAGCATTAGGTTAAGTCGTTACTATACCTACACTTGGGCACTGGTTGCAGTTGGTGATCAACTCAATAACGGAAATTAACCAACCCTGCCAATACACCTCATCACATTTGTTTGGCCGGTAACACTCTTTGCTGTTGTTGAGCCACTCATTCACGATAATTTACCGAGCCTTGTTTCTTTATCAGTATCGGTATTCATACAATTTAGTTTACTGAGACGCTTTGCAGCTGCTTCGTAAATGAGAGGGTTCATTCGCACGCCGCGCTCACACGTTGCCTCCGCGCGACCTATGCTTTCCTAGTGTCGACAATAGCAAAATTGTTCCCATTCGTTAATTAAGTCCTTCATCCTAAATTTGCTTCACTTTTATCAAATAGTAGAGCAGCACACGGATCGTGATTTTTCTGTATCTTGACCCGCTCCGGTTCTGTAAAACGGAATCCGTATCCTGCTTCCGTCTTGAATTTTAAAATGCGGACAGCGTAAAGCAGTAATTCTACTTCATCCGACTGCTCGAGTATGTTTTCCTACTTAAGCTGCTGGCTATAGTGTTAACATTTTTAGACTACACATACTTTTCCACATGCTTAGGCTTCTTTCATCTAAAATTATACTGACTTCTTAAAATTTTAATTTTCTACTGAGGTAAGGGTTTTGCCTAATATTGCACTACCTACTGAAGAGGTTCGGATTTTAGACCACATCTACTTCTACACTCAACCGTTTTCTGTATAGAATATTTACATTCCAAAAGGGTCAAGAACCACTGGACTAGAACGAGATCGTAAATTTCGAGAAACTAAGACAGGACCAATTTCAGTTTATTCAACAAGTTGTCGTAAGATTATGATAGATGAGTTTAAGAAGTCAATCTTGTCCGCTGCTAATCGGTATCCAGCAATTGTAATAAACAGCAAAGATATTCATATCGGTGCAGCAGGCCTACAACGGCCTGACTTAAGCAATGGTTGACTAGTGATATAAAATTGTAATCGATATTCGAATACTAGTTACTGAAAACGTGTGCTGTAAGCTCCAATCACTGCGTTTGCGGTAAATTTATTTGTGATAAAACATTATAAAATCAGTAAAACGCAAAATCCGTGAAGAATGAAATTCATCGATCTCACGGGTCACACCACCGTGTCGGGAAAAATCCGAACATTTGTAAACTACAGCAATTTTTATCAGCACCAATTACTCGATGACTTGAAATTGACTCGTGAATTTGTCTTCGAGTCACGATTCCAACCGCATTTCTGAAACGCCGAGTCAATTCAAGTCTGCCGTCATTATTTCGAGACATCCCGACACTGGTGAAGATATAGTCATGTGCAAAGTTAGCACACGCATGTTTTAGCGATTTTAGTAATTTCTACGTTCAACTAGTCCTCCTCAGCTTAGCTTAAACATACCAGTCCACACGCTAACTTGGAAACCAAACCATTCTTGAATCGCATGTGGCCTGTCACAACACAATCACATAAATAATAGAATATTGGAAATAATAGAAATGTAGCTACAATATCTTACGCAAAACTGCGTTATTTTCCAGGACGGGTAATTTATTACCAGCCACCGTATCCATTCTCTAAGGAACCCTTAATCTACCTACATCTTTAACGACTCGCAATATCGTTACATAGGTATAGCTATTGGGCATGTTTCTATACTAACACTGACCATAAAATACAGTTCTACGGCGGACTATATCCATGCTATTCGATAAATGCGTCAACACGCCTATAACTGCATGGCCTTTCGGTGCGTTCTGAACAGCCAATAATCATTACAATGAAAGCGCGTGGATGCAGTTGGACAAACAATACTGGAGGCTAGGTCAGCATTATTGAGCTAAATTTGCTGTTCTTATGAGAAGAATTGCAAACTGCCCAAAGTGTGGAGAATCACAAAAAGAATGAATGGATGCGAAAATTGGAATGATATCCGCTTGATATCGCAAAACGTGATCTGAGATGCTGGGAATACCCTACCTCAATAATTTCGCTCTGTTAGCAGCGATGATAGCTAAGATACGAGAATGCGAACCGTAACGACACTGTACTGAAAGTTCCATTCGCCCAGTAAAAGTAGGCATTAATGTTTCCATTCGACACACAATATACAATGTGATACACAAGATCCAATGCGATTCAATATTTCAAATGTAAGGCCGTGCGTGATCATGTCGCATTACTTATCCAAATTTATGTTGTCTCCGCTATTACCATTACGACAGATAACAGCTCTATGAAAAGAGTCTAAATCGGAACGCCGTCTTTGATACCGCCAAATAATATAATTCGGAAGTATAAAGTGACATTCGGCTCCACAGAGGAAGTCTGGTAATCCTGCAAGTTGATTTCCTGTTATGATTGATATAAGCACACTCATGATGTCGTAGTCCGCACCTGACGGCGTATTAATCGTTGGTATGGCAGTGAATGCGAAATATATGAATAAGGTATAGACCAGTGGCGGCAGTGGCAAGTTTCCTGCCCGTCCGCAAAATTTATTAGAATTTTTTTCTTAATTCCAAAAGACAGGAGACGTTGGAAGATCGTCCATTATTTAAAGAAATAAACAAAAAATACATTGATTAGGAAGTTTGGGACGCATTTTTCTGCGTGGTGTCGTAATAGCGTAATAATGGTCTACGTTGGGCGTACGTCACAGTAGTAAACGAAACTATTCAAAAGTAGCCTACAACTCAAGTTATAAGTGACCACCGACCAGTGGTCATCAACGCGGTGCCGGTTGCCCGCGAGAACCAAATGAGTCGCTCGTGGTCGCAGTAGAAAATATTCAAATAAGAGATAGGCTGCGACATAGGCTGGATGCGTCAGGGCGAATGCATAAAGCGGGAAAAGACATTCTCGTATTATTTGATTTGGACTGTAATTTCATGGAATCTCAAGTTATTCATACCTATTGGAATGAAAACTGTATCATAGACGTGAAGGGAATAGAGCTCTTTCGATTTATTGGTGTCGTTAATATTTACCGAAAATCGAACTACACAATTGTGCGCGGTTCCCATTGTTGAAATTGAATTGATCACCATCACGCTATGCATACTCCACTGTATCGAAAGCATCAATGGTAGTAGAACATTGTCGAATGGGCGTCCATAATGTTGATATCATACGAGTGTCTCTGTCATCTATGCTCCTGATTTGTAGAGCTGGTTATTCGTCTCTCGATACAAGAGTGGAGCTAGCGGAAACGAGTTTCGAAATGTCCATCGAATCCAATTCCGAATTCTACTCTGCTTTCATTGATTGCGCGACTGAGTAAAACTCCATAAACTGTACAGTAATTGAATGTTCACGTTTTGACGTCTTGCAATTGCTCAGCTGCGAGTCTCTTGTAATCTCAATTATTAGACACATTCTAAGAATTTAAAAGTGAGAATCGGTATTGATATTCTCGAAACAGCTTAGGAAGCGTAAGCAATTGAGCATTAGTATTATCAAGTCGCATTCGCGGAATTTGGGATAGAATCGGAATTGATATTCTCAAAAACAGCTCAGTATATCAAGTCTTCACGATAGTCGATAGTCGTGATTAGAGCCCGACCGATTATCGGTTCGCCGATAATATCGAGTCGATATTACACTTTGAACGAATTATCGGTATCGGCCATTGGAGCTGAGAAAATATCGGCTATTTTCGTGACGTCACAAAATGATGATAGGAAGTCGATGAACTATAATTCTTGACCGATAGACTGGGAATATTGCTATATTTCGTATAGCTTACACTTTCAAAGTGCCCAGATTCATCCTTTCTAGTCTTTCATGTTCATTGTTCACGTACGACAATGGCTATAAAGTTGTTGAAATATATGCTCTGAAGTTTTGAAAATACGCCTTTGGAGGTAGATTCCCCCTTATTTGAATATCGGCTGAATATATCGGTGTTATCGGTGAAGATGTTAGATATCGGTTTTATCGGTATCGGCCCAAAAATCCAATATCGGTCGGGCTCTAGTCGTGATAGTGGTGCTCGTCGTGAAATTATACCCGACCAAGGATAATTCAAATCCAGCTAAGGTGACTTTTATTATGTCGAGAAATTCAAAAAAATATTGATGGTTGTGATATGGACATGGCAATTGGGAGTACGTGGCGCAATCTGATTGGGTGCCACAAAAGCGCTGCTTATCCACTACTCGAGTGGACCAGGCTATACTCACTGAACCAGTGTTGGGATCAAGTCACTTCCTTCGAGTCACAAGTCATCTCAAGTCATTGCCCATTTTGAATCAAGTCAGTCGATTTTTGGAGGTGACTCGAGTCAAGTCAAGTCAAGTCAAGTCAAGTCAAGTCAAGTCAAGTCAAGTCA
>ATSW01011365.1:0-13147 GCA_000444245.1 Botryllus schlosseri
TACTTCAAGAATTGATAAGTCGATCAATTCTTAGGTTTTCGGAATCAGGGCTATAGTTATATTAAATTAACATCAGTTATCACAAATTCTGAGCTAGTTACGATGAATTGCGTTATCAACGGATGGTTAGTAGCCTACGAGTTTTTACAGAGAACATATGGCGCCCACGACGAATCCCATGTACTGAGTTCGAATTAGTACGACCATTTCGTCACAAATTTCCAATTGTGACGTAACAAGAGATCTACATGTATGGCTCTTTATGAGTTAAAATGGAAAATATAGGGCCAACATGGCTCTTCAGACGAAAAAGATTACCGACCACTGCTCTACGAGCTGGCTTGGACTCGGATTTGACCCGGTGGTGAATTGAAAATGACTCGACTTGACTCGAGTTGAAAGTATAAAATTGAGATCTACTTGTGATGCGGAACCTAGTGACGTGGTTACAACCCTGGATCGGCGGCGATAATTTTGGAAATTGCAAGGGGAATATTCGCGTTTAACGCAAAATGATCAGTGACGCTGTGAATGGGCGCAATTTTCGAAAATATATTTATAGTTACCGAGATGTAAGGGCTTCTGGCACTGTGACTCTTATGGGTAATACTACTTTCTAGTTTAATGAATCCAATGTGAACAAAACAAGTGATTTGGTCAATCTGTCCAGTGGAAGTGGTCTTGGTCTAAAAACAGAGCAACTTGAGTAGGTAGTGACGTAGTACCTGGAAATCAGGGTTGTAACCAAGTCACAAGGCTCCGAGTCACAAGTCAATCTCAGTTTTATAGTTTTGACTCGAGTCAAGTCGAGTCATTTTCAATTCACCACCGAGTCATGTCCGAGTCCAAGTCACCGAGCAGAGGGTCGAGTCCGAGTCATGGTATTATGACTCGAGTCGAGTCCAAGTCATTGTGTTGACTGCCCAGTTTCCAGTTAAGGCTTGTTAAATTCACTTTATATAACTCTGTTTGGTGATATCGAATGGTTCGCATTTATAATATTCTAATTTTCGTCGTTTTTAGCAGTTTCTGGAAGCATTTTCAAGTACCAGTACCAATAGACGAAATCGCAATAGTGTGATTACTTAACTATTCCTCGAAATTACAATGAAACGTCGGTCTTGGCCTTCTGAGTCTCGAGTCCTATGACTTGGTTCGAGTCATGATTCGAGTCATTACAACCCTGCCGGAAATAGTAGTACTTCGTTACTCACCACCTCTGTGTAATCCTACATTCTCTACATTATCCACAAACTTGCCATATCTATCTGCTGCAGGGATCACCCGGTGCTCTTGGACCACACGGACCAGCTGGAGAAACAGGTCTTCCGGTATGTTCGACATTTCTTCCCTCATACAATCAGGATATGGTAATCTAACCAAATACTTTATCTCACGTAGGGTCGAGATGGCCCCAAAGGTGAAATGGGCGTTGCTGGAGATAAAGGAGACACCGTAAGTAAAGTAACTACTCTGTATGTCAGAACATTATTATCACTGAGTTGTTTTCAGGGTGAACCGGGTCCACCTGGGCCTCACGGCCGCGACGGCTTACAAGGCCCGGCCGGACTCCCAGGACCGCCTGGTCCCGATGGCGAAAGAGGACTTGACGGCGACAAAGGAGACATGGGCCCGCCTGGACAAGGTGGACACAAAGGAGGAAAAGGAGGCCCCGGTCCACCTGGACCGCCAGGTCCTATGGGAAGAACAGGACCGGTCGGACCTGCGGGAAGTGATGGCGAACCAGGAATCCGCGGACAACAAGGGCTTCACGGTGCCAAGGGTGACGAAGGTCCCAGAGGATTCGCCGGTGACCCTGGTCCAAGAGGTATAACTGGTTTGCCTGGCAAGGCTGGAGAGAAAGGCGATCCCGGAGATGATGGGCCTATCGTGAGTTCGATTTGTTTGCGATTTTAATTCTGACGAAACTATACTGTTGAATTTGACAGGGCCGAGAGGGTCCTAAAGGAGACACAGGACCTCAGGGCGAACAAGGTGTCATCGGTCCACAGGGACCCACTGGGCCTGTTGGAAAACCCGGTGACGTTGGTGAGAAAGGATCCCCCGGAATAGTCGGACCACCAGGTACTACCGGAGAAAAGGGGGAAAGGGGAGATAAAGGTGAATTGGGCTTAACTGGGGAGCCAGGACCGCCTGGCGAGCCTGGAGACCAAGGACCGATCGGACCGACAGGATTTGTAGGACCCAAAGGACATCAGGTAATGTATAGCTAAAAACGCAATGTTCTCTCGTAAAACGTGTGGGTCTGAAATTTGTTGATTTACACAGGGAGATACAGGCTTACCGGGTGACCCGGGTCCACCTGGAATAATGGGACAACCTGGTGTAGATGGTGATGATGGACCAAGAGGAGACGACGGTGAACAAGGACGCCCGGTAATATACACTTAAAAACTTAACCCCCAAACGGCCCTGTGGATATATTCAGGTATCGCAGGCATCACTCAAGTATAATAGGTATCCGAGGGCTTCAACACACCCTAGACATGATACCTAAGCCTTGAACAAACTTGAACAAACCCCAGACGTGATACCTGATCATTAGACAGGCTTGGACATGCTCCAGAGATGACACCCGAGTCATAGGCAAACATGAACACATCCTAGACATGATATCTGAGTGCTAGACTATCTTGAACACTCACCAGACATGATAACCGAGTGTTCAACAGGCTTAAATACAGACCAGGTCTGATAGCTGAGTGCTACATGCATGGCGTAATATCACGACAAGATATCAAGTGAAATAGTACCTAGAAATAGTACCAATATCCACCTGTTCTATTTTATTCATTAGGGTCCCCCCGGACCGTCTGGTGAAGTTGGACCGCCCGGTACTGTTGGGCCGAGGGTAAGCATGCAGTTCAATTTTGTGTAGGCATGCACATACAGAGATTCCACTTTTTAGGGTGCAGTTGGACCACCTGGACCAGAGGGGCGATCAGGATCAAAGGGTGAAAAGGTAAATACTACTAGATATTCCTCATGTTGTCAGACACATTCGTTTAAGTGCGCAAAATTAAATTTAGGGTGATATCGGAAGTGCTGGACCAATCGGCAAAACTGGCGCTGCCGGATCACGCGGTGCCCCTGGCCAGCAAGGCGTAGAAGGATTGATCGGACAGCCTGGGCCGGTGGTAAGTTATTGTATTGTGGTGATGTCTGAAACACTGTAGTATTGGATATCTGAATCATTCCCCAATTGCTTTGTTTCCTCCTGAAAAGATCAGACAATCTTAATTTCAGGGAGAGCCTGGTCTTGCAGGACCGCCTGGTCCCACTGGAACAAACGGGAAAATGGTATGTTGTGTGTATGGCTTAAGTCGACTTTTGGACAGAACAAGTGATGTGTTATTTCGTCACAATTCAGGGTCTTCAAGGCATCCAGGGAGAAAAGGGTCATCGAGGTGAACCTGGACCAAAGGTAATTTTTTAATTTCATAAATGTTATAGCTGAAAGTTATCTCGCACCATGTCCGATGGTATTTTTCAGTCACTAATCCATCACAATTTTTTGGTGCAAGTTGACAAATTATTTTTATATACCTTTTTGTTTTGGTCTGATGCATGCATCCAGTAAACGGCACTAGGACTAGAGCGTGGGTTTTCAACCTGTGGGCCATCACACTGTTTTCAAACTACCATAGAGAAATCATGTAATTGTGATCAAATAAGAATTGCCATCATATCCAGAAAGCAGCAAAAATTGTTGCATAAAACTACTGCCTTTCAATACAACGTGCTTGTGAGGGTGAGCGTTTTCATCCCTGTCGAGTCCATAAAGTCCAAATCGTGCAACAAGCTTGATGTTGCAGCTGGCACTGGTGATTCTCATTGAATGCATCCAGCATACGAAGCTCTGTGGACAAAATACAGCAACAACAACCTGAGTGAATTCTCATTCAACTTTAATGGGCCAACGCCATTTATTTACCGATTTGGTGGGCAGTAACCAAAAGAAGGTTGAAAACCTCTGGGCTAGGCTTAGAGTTTGCTGTATTTACATCAGTATTAGGCAAATTTAGCTCACTGTATGTTTCTTTACCATAGGGACTTCAAGGAATGAATGGAACACCTGGAACTAAAGGAGATATGGGCGAAAAGGGTGAGCGCGGACTTCAAGGATCAGCCGGCCCCCAGGGACCAAAGGGTGACGAAGGCCGGACCGGACCCAACGGACCTCAAGGACCGCAAGGACCGCCCGGTCTCTCGGTATGCACACATATGCTATATTACAGTACTTCAGCGTTGGTAAAATCCGGTGTTCTCAAAGGGCCAAACCGGTATCAAAGGAAACAAAGGTTCCGAAGGACCTCAAGGTCCCAAAGGTGACCCCGGACCGGAAGGTGCCCCGGGACCACCTGGACCGCCAGGACAGCTTATCCAGATGCCGCCTGAAATGTCAGGAGGAAGTCGACGCCGAAGAAAGAGGGATGTTATCGACACAATGGCGGTGAGAGTTCACTGATTTTTTCAACTGCTCCTTCATAATTTCCGAGTGACCATAATTCGTTGTTTCACTAATTTCACAGCCTTGAAAATGTTGAATCATGGCGCGGTTATCGTGACTCTGCAAATTTTGATGCTGTAGAAGTCATGTTTTTGTCTCTCTGTCCAATCACTTGACCATATGCGGTGCCTTCCAGAAATATTCAACGCAGTCATTCATGACACTTCTGAAGCTTGCAAGCTATATCTACATTTTTGCTGTAACGTACGGCATCCTGCGATGATGCCATACTGTAAACGAAAATTGTGTATTTTGCCGGTTTCGCCATACAGTGATGCGAATTAGGTTAATGGCACATTATGATCAATAATTTGTGGTGTGGAGTGGATTATATTTTCATGTTCCACCCCCTGGAGTCGCAGAAAGGGGGTGCACATAACAGAACCCACTCCATCTCTGGGATATATGTCCATAAAGATCAGNGTATTTGATTTGCTATATTGGGAATATGGTAAATACACATTCTCCCCAAATGTCTGTTCATCGCTGATAACATAGTTACCAACATGGGTTGCGAGGTGATCTACCACTGAGACATAGCTCCATACAGATTGGTACATGTGACCTGTTTTCACCCATTTCAGAAAGCAAAATTTTGTGCCGGAAAATTGCGATGACGTGATTTGTGCCCAACCCACTGGTGTAAATCTGGCAAATACACCTATTCTCCACCCGTGTAGTTACATCACAGATGATATCTTTACCAACCTGACCCAGTTGTCATTCTACGCTATGGTGAAAGTCTGGTAAACCTCCACTATTACTTCGTTTCCATGATCGGCCGACGGTCGGCCGAAAGGCCATGACGCATGCGTTGTACATGTCGGCCGTGTTTCCATGACAAGGCGTAATCCGACCGTGACTTGGCCGAACTAGGTGGGCGAAGCGATCGCGACGTTTTTGGCTTACTTGATCAGCGGTCATTCAATCAAACAACACGCTTTGACCTCGATCACGTAGGCCTAAATCCATCCAACATGTAAAATGGTCATGATGAACAAATTGCTTAAAACTAACAGAAGATAAAATAAAATTGAAAAAGATGAAAATTGGTGGCATATCTTAGTATGTGGGGATATAGATATGGGATATTGTGGTCCAATAATTTCGAGCGCAGAATAGTAACTTGTCCAGTAGTCTACTGCGGTACTGCTGATTCGTCGTCATGATTCAGACATGAACTTCCAGTGTCCTGTTGATGATTTGCTTATAAGGGGAATGTGAATAGGTTTTCCTAGTTTGAGTTCAAACAGTATAGTTTGTATTGTACCCATGCACAAGAACACAAACCCTCGAATTGTGGCAGCAGCGTATGTGATCAGANCGCGAAGATTTCGGTAGCCTACGGGTAATTCGTAGCAGTACCGGTACTACTAAATTCCATTGCAATCATAATTAAATTCCGGGTTTCTCAATGCGTCCAAGATCCGTCCGGAGTGCAGCCATAGCTAATTTGATACGAAAAGTGTATTGTAAGTAGCGAATACCAATTCGCTAATCGAAGACACAGCGCAAGCATGGCCGAAGGGCTAAGCCGAAGGATTCACTCGATGGCCGACNAGTCGGCCGACGTGGNTGTGCNTGCGCAACAAAATTCTCTCGTTCGTCGGCCGAGTCTCTCGAAAATGGGCCCATCGGCCGTGCATGGAAACGCAGTATATCTATCCAAACACATTCACTACCCATGTATTTACAAGCTATTATTATCAACCCGTATTTTGAGGTAGTCTACTGTTTTCAGGACCACCCGCCCGGCATGGAGGAAATCTTCGCCATGTTGGACTCCCTCATCCAGGAAGTGAGAATGACCAAAGAGCCGACAGGAAGCCGCGAACATCCGGCCCGCAGTTGCAAAGATCTCGCACTCTGCCATCCGGACTTCCAAGACGGTACTGTCCAGTCAAAAACTGCAACCGAAAATTATGGTGTCCAATGTTCCGTGATATACTATAGGTCGATACTGGATTGATCCTAACGGTGGCTGCGTCAACGACTCGATACAAGTCGAATGCCGGTTCGGACAGATGGTCAGCACGTGTATAAACGCGGAGACCGCATATGTAAGTGACTATGACGATGAAATGTAGTCAAGCATCACGCTATCTCTAGCGTATACGAATATGGCGCTTACATTGTTGAACTCTCCCAAAGAAACACGAAATGCCCACAGTAACAATGTTTGCCTCACTTTTACGGGTGAAAATATCACAAAAATTGTGCGGAATAGCCCTGTATCGACGTAACTGAAAATTTGCAGTGTCATAAGTAGGGCAAGTTTTGCAACTTTTTTACAGCTTTCGGCAGCTTCCTAAATACTCAGAAGTTATGTGGTATGGTGCTTTAAGCTGTTTGGAGGAATCTTATATTGCAAATTTTTGCAACTTTTTTCGCTTTTTCATGCAACTAACTTTTTACTGGAAATATTTGGCAGTATTTGTAAATAGATCGCTCGATTATTTCCCTGTCACCGAAAATTATATTTTCACTGGGGCAATTTTTTGAGGCTATTGATTTTGTTGAAGTCGCCAATACTGAGTTTTGCTGCACTTCCTTGCATACGGATTGATTCGAGTATCTTATACCCTGATAACTTCAAGGAACTTGTCCATGTCCATAAATGCTACTTAGTAACCATTTTTTGAAAAATAAATGCAACTTTCCACGGATTTGACTGCAACAAAAACTTGCCCTAGTCATGAGTCATTCGTCACCAAGATGCATCTTACAATTTGAAACAATCCACTTCCGATTTACTGCTATGGTATGCGACCTCTCGAGCAAATCTACTTTTAAACTATTTCCTTGAATTGTAGCCCTTCATTTACAACTTCCACTTAAGTAGTTTTGACATGTCTTGAAGTCCCTAGTTTTACTTAAAAAGCAACGATGACTGCTTGATCACTTCTGCCGTTGCTTTCCTTGATGTAAATCTCGGTTTCGACTAGAAATACTTATAGATGTGAAATTAACGACAACGTTTGTCTTCCAGCAAAAACCAATGCGTTGGCCGAAGGCATCTCCCGGTACCTGGTTTAGTTCTTACAACAAAGGATACAGGGTAAGCGTCCCGATTTTATTCGTGCAAATCCGTTCAACTCACCAGCATCTATATCTCTTCAGTTCAAATATCCGGTACACGAGACTCAGCTGAAATTCCTCCGTCTGCTGTCGATCAAAGCGCAACAGAACTTCACGTACGACTGCGTCGATTCGGTCGGGTGGCTGGATTCTGAAGGCCGCTACGACAAGGCGTTGCATTTGATGGGCGCGAACAACGTCCCCATAACGAGCGATTCTATAGACTCTACAGTAACTCTGTTGTCAGACTCGTGCTCCGTAAGTAATTCTCTTTGTGTATTGATTTTGCCGTTGTACACTAGGGTTGTTCAACAATAACTTTTTTTCGGGTTCGCTGATTAAATTGTTTCCTAAAAAACGCTGTACACTAAATATGGCCCGATTCCAACTAGTAGACGTGAACGCAAATGAGATTAAAATCTTGAATTTATTATAAAAAAAATGTAAAATAAATTTTCAAATTTTACTGTCAACCCCATGGAATTGTTGAGTTGTCTACAAAAACGATGCAAAACAAATTTGACGCGATTCCAACCCATAGAAGCGAAGTTGTTTGCATTTTTCCGGGATTACCCAACGTATAGGCTCTTTTCGTGAATCCAAAAGTCTCAACTTCAATAACTTTGCTTCAACTGGTTTGAAGTGAGAAAAAATTGAGCATCGTACTTTTAGCAGAGGTGGTCAAAGTAGTCACCGTCGCTACTCAAGTAGAAGTAGAAGTAACGGCGGAACTTCTACTCAAGTAGAAGTAGGAGTGGTGATTCACAAGTAAGTAAGTAAGTAGGTATTCTACGCTTATTTTTGCCTACAAAACTGAAGACTGTCAAGTAGAAGTAGAAGTAGTCTGAAATCATAGCTACTTAAAAAGTAGTGTGAGTAGGAAAAATCTACTTCAAGTACTTCAAAAAGTAGAAGTACTTCGTTACTGACCACCTCTGACTTTTAGACAACTTAACAATTTCATGGCGTTCACATCTACCAGTTCAAAATTGACTGGCTAACCCATAAAAGTGTTAGGTTGTCTACAAAAACTGTGCAAAGCGAATTTGACTCAATTCCAGCTGGTAGAAGTGAAGTTATTCGATTTTGTCATTAGCCTCATTCTTGGATTGCCCACAGTAAATACTATATTTTTAAATCCAAGATATTCAACTCTAATAACTTCGCTTCCACCACTTGGAATTGAGCCAAATTTGCGTGTATCGTTTTATTAGTCTACTTTAAAAATCCATGAGGTAGACCGTAAAATTTGAAGAACATTTTTTTTATAATAAATTCCTAATTTTTCAACTCTGATGACTTCATTTCTGCTATTCGGAATTGAGCCAAATTTGGTGTGCAGCGTTCTTTTAGCCAAACCAACAATTTTATTTAGCAGATAACCGCGAAAATATGAAAATAAGCTATCTCTGAACAACCCTGCTCGACATGCAATTTTGCCCATTCCAGTTATCGTAACTATGACTCGTTAATTTTATCGCGCGACTTGTGCTTACAGAGTGGCGAAGGTACAGGCAGAGTAGAACTGACCGTGGACACGAGCGACCTCGACGCACTGCCGCTGTACGACTACAAGTCGTTCGACTTCGGCCAGAAATACCAGCGTCACGGATTCCACCTGAAGGAAGTCTGCTTCATGGGCTAAGCGAGGAAACACCCGAGAAATTTGATGCGTGCGACAATACCGCGCCGATGGCGCGCCCGCGAGACCCGCGCGGCTCCGGCCGCCGGAGCTAGGAGGCAATCGATACGTGGACTGTGACAGAAAGCTATTTTTGTACTCTTTGCACTCTGTGTCTCGCCCGACCCGGCTGAATTGCGTTTCATAGTGCTGGATGACACGTAATTCATGCCGAGAGTCGGGCTCTTCCGATCTCTCGCACCCTGTGCCTTAGGACTTGGAAATGAGTTTGTTTGTGCTGGAATAAACTTATTTGCAGGTTCGACTCTCTCTTCTCCGCTCCACTAATGTTGATGTTGTGTGTTTTTGGGTGGAGTGATTTTCAATGAGGTTGGAAAAATATATGTGATGTCTGGCATCGTGAACAGTATATACGTTGTGTTCGATTGTGTGCAAGACTGTTAAGGTGGTGATCAGGATTGATTGAAAGAAGCAGGGCTTTGCAGCCGGAGCTCTACGTGAAATTTAAATGGAGCCGGAGCCACTTGTTCCAAAAATAACTGCGGCTCCGATGTACTTCGTAAGATGCTATTCTACTAGGATACAGTTGGCTGAATTCATATGATTTGACACCTACCCTTCATAAAATTATCAGTTGCTGCTTGTTTGGGTCACCTTTCGTACTAACCAGTAACCACGTTGCTGACTGACGCAATTGATAGTTTTGACGTATTTAGCGGAGCAGTGGTATCAATGATCCCTAGAGCTGGAGCTAATCTATGATTCAAGAGAACGCTGGAGCAATTAGACCAGTGATTCTCAACCGCGGCTCTCAGGTAGCCTTCTTGCGGCTCTGACTGACCTCTAAATATAGGGTTACCATACGTCCTCCTTTTTGGCAATTCGTCCTGCTTTACAGCTTTTAGGGCTAAGATAGTGGATAGAATCGAGTGAAAATGGGCATAAATGACGCTAAATAGGAAACTCGGGATTCGAAGGAAAGTGACGACCTTTTTTCCGGGATATACAGAACTTTATATATCCCTGCCTTTTTTTAGTCAACCAACGTGTAAAGTGTGAAAGAAAAACTGTAATTTTGGAGTTGAGACGGAGAGTTGACCTTTTTTTAATTCAACCAACCACAAAGTTGGGAAAAATTTCCTATTTTTCCGAATTTTACTCCATAATTCCAAGTCTGGAAAATTTAAACAAGTGTCCTACTTTCCCGATTCCAAAATACGGTAACCCTATCTAAATACGACACAAAAATATAATAGACGACAGTTGTTGTTTTTATGAATATTTATAGTCAATTTCTGTATATGGATGATTCAATGAGGGATATTAGTTATGTCTAAAGCCGTCCAAGGCCGCTTCTGAAAACTGGGTAAGAGAATTCTAGCAGACTAGCGTCAAATGCATGGATGAATATTATACCCGTCAAACCAGGATATATTTGGATTTCTATTGGTTGCAGACCTTTATATATCGTGTGTGTGACTAGTAAATTTCGACACAATTTTACCAACATCAAAATAACGGTTCGTAGTCCAGTATAAATTGCACCAAGTCCAATATTACTCCACGTATAATCCCACACACAATCTTGTGCATTAATGCTGGAATGTATGAAGAGCTGTTATAGCCTACAAGATAATCGTGTGTTGTAGTAATGATATGCATTTTCAGCTCATTTCAATGAAAAGCACTCGCCAATGTGCGTCTATCAATGTTAAAAAACGATATAGAATCGATAGAAGTCTATGCGCATGTGCACTATGCAGTGCATGTTTTTGAATTAGCTAGATGGTGAGATCCAGAGGTAGGCTAGCTACCTTTAGATTTTCGTTATAAGTAGCCAACTAGAGTGTTTTCAGGCGGCTCCATACGTGCTCCGAAGCTTGAAATGCGGCCCCGACATCCAACAAGGTTGGGAACCACTGAATTAGAAACTTACGCCTGCTCCAAAGCCCCAGCTAGCAGGATACAACGACTGAATCAAGCAGATGACATGACAATCAGAAGACGTGTTGGAGACTTGACACGAGAAAGGTCTGAATAACCTGAAATCGGTGTCATTATACGGAACTGCTTCCAAATCATACTTACTGGTCATTTTGATTGGTGAAAATATTTTACCGAGGAAATCCAAATCAGGTCTATCTGCAAATTCTTTTAATAAATCCAAATCCAAGCTAAATTCTGCGTAACACGCCAAATCTCTATCTCATTATAATTAATTACACTAATATGTGATTAAATTTATCACGTGACTCGGAAAATCCTTTAAATCAAATACCCACCATGGCCTGAAGATAGTAACAAAAGAGCATTTAAACATGAAGCATGCGCACTGAATGAAAAGTAGCGAAAACAAGTATAAACTGGACAAGTGGTAGTCAACCGCTGGTCCGTGGCTAGTGTCCTGCCGGTCCGGCAGATATATTAGAATTGTATACCTCAATGGCGTCACGGCTAAATGAATAACAGTTTTCTCTTTTCTTTGATGAGAAATCGGGAGCACTCGGCAGTATTACTCTATGATATCCTGATATCGGCACCGTCGAATTATCTCAGTTTATTGCGCATTGGAAAGCAGATTCTGGCAATTAGTCCTTGGTTCAAATCCCGTCGTTCGGATTTTATGAACATTTTTGTGAATCTACTGAAATTTTTGCATTGAGGCCCGCCGTTCAGCAAAGGTTAAATAACCATTTAACCTGGTTCCGGCTGACACGAAGATCCGTCATGATCATACCGGTACCAGTCAATACCGATAAACCACTGTTTGTGTTTGTTAAATATTGCATATTTATATGAGTTCTATTTATTCTGGCGTCATCGGTTGACGAAATAAATCTCTCTCTCTCCAAAATGCAAGACGTTGGATGCTCGTTTATTAAAGAGAAATTAATTCATTAGAGACAAGAACATCAAATTTTAAATTGGTCTGGAAGTGCGGAATGATATATTTCGCGAATGAACATGAATTCTAGAGTATTTTTTGAAAATGTATGCAACCATATTCAAACTTTTTTCGCGCTAGGCGCGATTTCATGTTGCCAATTTTATTGATTATTGGGTACCCTTCCCCAATAAAAGATGCCCATGCCATGACTTATAGAAATGGGCATTTAGGCGTCAGCCATTATCGCTTCCCGACGCACCAAGACATATGATGTTTTAGGCCATTAACAGCAATCGACTCCGCGAGAAGTGTGCCAGAACGATCGGCAGCGAGAAAACCTATAGGCCGAAAAGGACTGCCTTATGCTGATCGAAAACTTTGATATATATACTATGTTTAATTGTCCATAAGCGTCTAAATGGCTGGCGCCGAATGTTCTTGTTTCTCGCAATCTGAAACCCACAAAACAAATGCCATCCGCACAGAAAAATTATTTGTCAGTGAAGAAATAACAATTTGAAATCGTGTGCGTCTTTTTAGCTTAGCACGTTTGGACGATTTCAGAATCTTTTGAAATCATAGTATAGACAGGAGGTCACGAAATAACATCACGTTACAATATATACCAATGGGCCAGCCGGGATATGTTTAATTATTATTTACGGGCCCTACATTTTCCAAGACAACACCTTATACTCAGCTCTACAAGGACATCTGATTACGTGGGCAGAGAGAGTATAAAGTTTTTTCATAGCAATATATATATGCGCAATTTCTGATATTATTGCACGCGGCCCGCGGGTCGCGGGTTGAGAACCCCTGCTTTACACCATCGACGCTTAGGCTAAGGGTGGATGTTGGCTCTTTTGTAATCCCAATTAAGACACTAATAGGTACAATGGCAAAACACTGGGAATCATGATGAAACTTGCGTCGACCGGGAATCGAACCCAGATCTGTTGCTTGGAAGGCAACAATGCTAACCTTTACACCATCGACGCTTAGGCTA
>ATSW01011366.1:0-10728 GCA_000444245.1 Botryllus schlosseri
TCTCCAGTTTCAAGGCCAAAATCTTCTATGCTGTACCGAGACCGAATTTCCGAGGCTGCTATTCTTAGTTCTTCAGAATGATGTTTTGGATTCAATATGACAGGCCCGATCTATGAGATAACAATTGCGTATCTGTCCGAACTCGTTGACCTTTCCAATTAGGCTTACGCTATCTCTCGAGTTATAGTCATTTCCATTTCTGCAGATAATTAGTCAGGCCTAGTGCGAACATGAACCGTGTTGAATCTTTTTTCCGTACGCCGTTTACGCAGTTCCCATACTTCAAGTCACAGCTCACCGGCGGACCTCTCGAGTCTCGTGGCACATACGTTAAAATCACTGTTGTCGGGAAATTCATGTTACCGTACCATCATTAAGTTACTTGTTTACGTTGGAAAACGCGATTGTGACGTCATCTTGATAGAAAGTCGCTTGCAGCCCTTGCCCCACCACCAGATATTGTCACGAGCCGCCACTGGACACTACTAAAATTATCATCAAGATGTTGCTAAAATTACAATGAAACCTGAGAGCCGGATCGCTATGAATTCTATATCCGTTGATCTTAACCGGGGGCATTTCTCCCTTTGAGGGCGTAAGCCACTTTCCACTTCGTCTTCCGGTGTGCTCTACAGCTTGATATCGTGTTTCAACTTATTACACATCCACCAGACTCACAAGCATTTAGCAACTTACATTTCAAAATATATGTCTTAATTTTAGCAAGGCTTTTTCATCATTGATTTGAATTATGGCATCATACAAGTGAAATGGCTAATCAACTTCTATTTGAAAACTAGGGATGATTGACCACCATATATATATTGACCAGTAAACAGTATCGTATTACGCGATTACTACATGATGTTTCACGATGGTATGTTATGTCACATGATTTCGAATGAGCCAATATATATTTTGGCGGCGTAAGAACACATGACCTGCATGTTTGATTATGTTTCTTCGTATTTCCTTGCCACGGCCGCAGAAGGTAATTTGTGCGGCCGTCCACACGTAATTCAATTAGTATCTGTTGGCGGCCGTCGACATGAAAATTTAATTTACGAATTGCCTTCCGTATTTTTGAAATATTTTAATTGATCCTAAAGTTTTCTTCGGGCTGGGCGTGATTCAATGCGATTACATTTTTGGATTTTATTATATTCGCCCACTTCGCAATCTGAGTCCCATATATAGTACCGATGCGAACAGCCAGTGGTGGTTTTTGTGGTGTGCGATCGCCAGGGCCCCCCTGTACGAAGGGCCCCCCTCTTTGGTCAATCATCAAATCTCTGCATTTGTTAGAAAAGTCCCATATCGCTATAATCATCAAGTCNCTGNNTGCGGTAGAGGTACTTAGNTTTGATGNAGTCTAGCCTTGCAACCATGCAATAATAGATATGACCTAATCCAGCGCCTGGCTCAAACCTTGACGTGGTGTGCTGGCTCATTACTGATGTCAGGCGATAGCTTTCCAGATNAGTGTGGGCCTATTTAGCCTTANNCAGCTGTATCGCTATGTTCTATTATTTCACGCTACATGTCAAACATNTTCAACGTGAAGGCATGAGCTATGTAGTTAACAGGTTAATTTCTTTTATAATTTGACAATGCATGATAAAAGAAGGCTCAGGAGCNAGAGCAATTCAACATTCCGGCCTGCTTCAGAGCCATTGCTATAGTGTNATATANACATCACGTGATCACGTTNCATATGGCGCACTAATGATAAGTTGATGGTAACNATAGATGTGAANGGGTACGATTACATACTTAAAGGGCCCCCCANAAGTCTCGCCCAGGGCCCTCCCCAATCGTAGGGCCACCACTGCGAACATCAGAGAANAGAGATGCACCCCATATGGAAATACCAACTTGGAATCGTGTGCTCCTCACGAATGAAATTTGTCTCTGGTACGTTTGGGCGATTCCAATATCTTTCCATTATATACCGACAATTCTGATGGGAGGACAAGAAATAGCAGCATGCAAGTAATGATATGAATTCAACAATTGGCCNACCGGAAGATGCATCATCAATATTCATCATATATAACGTGCCCTAGATATTAAAAAACACTCGCTTCATCAACTCTACTGNTGAATCTGATCANNTNGGCTGAGAAAGGACATTTGATTGTAATATGTGAAACTACNGATATNAATGACGNAATTCCTTCGTGANCCTGAACANTTTTTCGCGATTAGCGCCATCATAACACATACNGGTTGCNATTCATGACATGACCGCTCGCAATTTCGTTGCGTATAGTATAAGGCTGATAGTATCATNCCGGCATATAGTATAAGCCTTATACTATATGACGATATGAAAAAGTAGATTAGTCCGGATTTAACCGGAAATGGACATGGACAGTTTNACATNGGCATTTGGCNTCCAGCAGTTAGTTCACTACGGTGAAGCCGTGGATTGCNGTCGTAGGCTACATAAGTAATGGAAATGCGACCNTACAATTCTACATAGCCAAAAGGTCGCCCCCCCCTGCTTACTGCAATGTAATCACCTGCTATTACAGCTCTCTCGAAATCTTCATTCGCCTCTTTATGATCGTTTGCTTTTGTTACAGCCGCAACGAAATCGTTTACTGAAATTGAATAGAATAATTGACGATGCAAGTGTATCGTGCGTGCAGCATTTATATTACCGTAGTCCCCACTCATCTGNTACACGCCTGTTCTCTTCTTTACAAAGTGGTCTCGGTATGCTTCTGACGGGTAGCTANAATGTTGAATGNACTTTAGGTAACAATTGGCATGGCGCACGGCCGGACGATGTAATGCATTACGTTAGTCCTGATGTTGATATGCATGAAGAGTTCAACAAATCATCGCNATGAACTGCATCGACATTTGATAGATTATAACATATGTTCAGCAGATGGATTCTATCAATTTGCAGCGGCAATATTGGCAGCATAAGTCAGGGCAATGATATATATATCATTGGTCAGGGGCATAAGGAATAACAACTCACCCGTGTACGCCCACATTAAGGTCAACATTGAACCCTCCATCGCTTGCTTCAGTCATGTTCAGCCAGTGAAAGCAGTCAATCGTTCCTTCGCTTCGTTTAGGCATATTGAGAACATCATGCCAATCTCTCTGCATCTGAAATGTGACATTTACAATGACACCTTTGCCATCGCAATAATCACGGTCAAGTTTAGACGTACGTGTTGCCAATCAGGATCTGTTGTAGGTTGAGGCAGATCGCACCCCTCGATTAGGTGCACTGCAACAACGGATATAAATACGATGTCGTAAAGAATCATTGTATAGATTTCAGTANATAGGTATAGTCTACTAGTANTTATATAGGAGTCNATCTTGCGGTTTTATAGTATTCAGAATACACCAACAGCGGATGTTATGTATTTAGTGATGTTTCTGCTCAATGCCTATGAAATNCGATTGCCTCATGTGCCCGTGTTATAAATTCAACACATTTTGTATACAGTCGTGACCAAAATTTTGTTGTTGTGAATTAAACGCTGTATGGCGCCGTGCAATGGCAATTTGCTGCTGAGAAACAGTTCACCGAGNTTAGGCCCGATTACCATTGCTTTCCATCAGTCTTNCAGTATCAGTATCAGGTTTTTAATAATACCATCATTTCAAAACACCACAAGACTGCGATACAATGNAAAGATAGGTGTCGAAACGGTTTTGAGTAGTCTTTGAAATCAGACACCCATCTGGCCTAAACGATGTGAACAAGGGACATGCACAGTGCATACTATGCAAAGAAATAAGAGACNATATATAACGACTAGTTATGAAAATGAATTGCGCATGGCGCATATGTCGACTGTCGACGCGCGAGATTGATATTTTTAGTCAACCTTCGCATCAATTACATTGCAACGCACNTTCACGTGGATTTATGTCCGATATGACCTTTTGGGTTGTCTCTATGTACTCGCCTAACAACCAACGTAATAAAAAATACGACCTGCGAAAAAGAGGACATTTGGGCGTCCTCGGATGACATTAACACTTTGACCGNNAACAATCNTAAATTTAGGATTTTACTCAATCCCATAAAGCACCAGCGATNCTATATTTACGATATTTTTCAAATGCGTACAGTAAAGTCCGGAATAGGTTCTATCCCCGGATTACAGNTGTGTTCGAGNCTACTCAATAGGTTTGTCGTCGGAAACAACCATTTTCGTTACCGGAAGTATTTTTTTAAATCACATCTGTNTACAATAGGTAAACCTTTTTTTGGTTTNANCACTAGGTAGCTTTTCATAAAATGAGCAGCCAAAAAACTGCAATATTNTTATAATTACTTGAATTTGAAAAAACAATGTTTCATAAGATGCAGCACGCCCGATTCCAGCTAAATATCCAACGAGTCGAAAATTCATTGTTTGCTGGCGTTTACTGGTAATTTCCATAATAANCCTTGGCAGCTAAAGAGGACATATGGTATCCCTATAATCAATAGACATGCTTGTTTTGTTGTGTTTGCTGAGGTGCATTAATCAAAGCTTCCAGATCAATAACAAATGNAATAAACAAACTGCTGTCATATTATATACTCACCTGACTCANGAAATTTTGAGTATTGCTGCTGTGTCTAGTACCGAAAATATGAATACCAAGTATTAATTGCTATGATTGTTTGTACTAGAAAAANATAGATGTACAGGATTAGCCAGACAGAAATCCGGTAAGTTTTTCTGGAATAGCATTGGATCCGGATTCACTTTTTACCTGAGTGCCGGGTTGGGATCAGGATAGGATCATCGTTNTATTAAGTATNCCGGACCAGAGCTGTGCAACGACTATTTCGACGGCAATCCGACAGTCGACGAGCATGTCCGCATTCAAATCAAANTCNCAGAGCAGACTCTACGGGGGGGAGATAGCTCTACGCGGGGAGATAGCGTAGTGGTGAGCGTCGGCGCCACCCAAGCAGACGGCACGGGCTCAGTTCCCGCTGTCGGTGGTTATTCTAGGCTCCTTGACCACCGTGTCGTTGCTCTTAACGCGACAAAAGCCCTGAATATCGATTTNGCCTTCCGTNACATTCCACCTGATTGTGTCGCTTATCATTTTATATTATCTTCTTTCATTTTCTCTGGGTGTGCGTGCTCCTACTTACATCGCCTATAGGCCCANGTGAGTGTCTGATCTCAAAAACTACTCCAAGTCGTTTCGGCCCCTTCCTATCTTTCATTGTATCGCAGTCTTGTGATTTTTGAAATGATGAAATTTTATGAATAAATTTGAACTTGAACAATTCGTCATCATCATTGGTTTATTAGCAATTTTATCAGTTCAATACACCACAAAAATGCGATACAATGAAAAGAAAGGAAGATGTCGAAGCCTACTGCCAGCTATTTTGTGGGTAAAGCTTTCGCGAAAAATAGCCCGAGGAAAGCAACATGTAACACCACAAGGAAGAAGGCGATTTATATTCACCTAATTTCCTATATATGCCCATACTCACTACAATCTGTCCACTATATTAGATCTGGAACGTGTAAAGGAGGACGAATTGCCAAAAAGGAGGACATTTACGCATCCTCGGAGGACATTTTCAAAAACCCGAAAGAGGAGGACAAATCCTCCTAAGGAGGACGTATGGTAACCCTATAGTATTTGCATCGACAATTCAATACGCCACAGGTTAACGTTACTCAGTGACTGTGCGTTATACTTTTGTCACGTTTTTCAACTTTTCCTCCGACTTGTAACTCGTGTTCACTATGATTAGGTTTCATATGCAAACTATGAAAGACTACCACAGTGCCACGATTTAAAAAAGCCAAAAAGGGAGACCACCCAACCAGCATTTAATCGTTGGGTTATAATTTTCATCTGAACAAGTCACACACATCCAGCACCTGTTCTGGCATTACAAAATAAAAACTTCCTGCAAGAACAACTTTTCTCCTCGTCCCTCCGATCGTCCCGCGGTTCTGGTTGCGAAAACGGCGTACCCCAGTTCGGATTTTTCCATGCTAAAAGTCCAAGTCCAACCGGATTCAATTTTATTTTCAAAAATCACAATCCGATCCGAACCGAATCCAACAAAAATAACCCATAGTCCGGATCCTGTTTATATAGTTCAGTGGTCCAATCCAAGTCGAGTCCAAACTCCAGTCCAGTCCAGTCACTGTGCTCATCTCTGCCTAGGTTATATGGCTCACTGCCCCTGCCAAAGCTCAGAGCACTACGTTATGCTCGACTGCAAACGCCGGAAAAGTACCACATATTTGCTCACTTGGTATTGGTTTAGGTTTCCACCGAAAAAGTTTGTTGCGATTGCGTGATGCGGCTGTAATGCTTTATTTGCTATATGATTACGAGCTTATTTAAATGCGCAGTATTTATGTCTGGCTGGCCAATTTTCAATTGATTTACATTGAGTTTTTTTGTATCAGGTACATTTCGGTATATTCAGCTGTTTTCAATAAGAACCATGCTAATCAGTAACCATCACCATCAGGGTTGTAATGACTCGACTCGAGTCACGATTTTCTGATGACTCGACTTGACTCGAGTCATTTTTTCAAGATACGGAAATGACTCGAGTCAATCTGTGTATTGACTGGCCTTGGACTCGAGTCATTGCGTATGACTCGAACCAAGTCATATGACTCGAGACGCATACGGCCAAGACCGACATTTTATCGTAATTTTGAAGAATAGTAAAGTAACCACCCTATTGGGATTTCGTTTATTGGTACTAGCACGTGAGAATGCGATCAGAACCTGGTAAAAGTGAGGAAAATTACTATATTATAAATGCGAACCATTCAAAATCACCAAAGAGAGTTATAAAAAGTGCGTTTAACAAGATTTTAGCTGGGAAATGATCAGTCAACATATTGACTTGGACTCGACTCGAGTCATAATACCATGACTCGGACTCGACCCTCTGATCGGTGACTTGGACTCGGACTTGACTTGGTGGTGAGTTGAAAATTACTCGACTTGACTCGAGTCAAAATTATAAAAGTGAAATTGACTTGTGACTCGGAGCCTTGTGACTTGGTTACAACCCTGGTAACCATCAGTGAACATGGTTACTTACAGCCATTGTTCATTGTTGGTCCTTATACTCTTAAATACCGGGTTGGAATCCCGGTACGTTAAGCGCAATATATTTGGTGTGCCAAGACGCTTTTCAGTGTCACACCTGTGTGTAATCAGTAGAATCTTTGGTGTGCACGAGACACCGATTCCATATTGGCTTAAATAGGGATTCGTTCATTTGTAATCACAATAAATCTAATTAGTTGTAAATAATTTATCCCCAAAAAGACTTTCAAAGGACCAATTCTTTGTTTATTTATTATATAGTTGTGCTCACCGTAAATACTATTTTATTCAAATCCAAATTTTTCAACGGCAATAACTCCGCTTCCACTGGTTGGAATTGAACCAAATTTGGTGAGCATCGTTTCTATAGACAGCCTAACACTTTCATGGGGTAGCCTATACAGAAATTTTTTTATTATTTATATATTTATTATTTATTAAAGAAACTTCCTCTGTAGCAAAGCGGTTACTGGCTGGGATTGAACTAAATTTTATGTGTATAGACTTAAATAAGGTAATCCAACAATTTTATGAAGTAGCCGGTACGATTTGAAAAAAGTCATTTTTGAAGAGCCCTAGTGTGCATGCCTCTTCTTTACTTCGCCTAGGCTAAAGTGGGTGTCTGATATTAAAGGCTACTCCAGCTTGTTTCGACACCTTCCTATCTTTTCATTGTATCGCAGTCTTGTGATGTTTTGAAACGATAAAAATATTAATAAACCTGATTGATTGATTGAATGGCTCAGCTCAAGTGTTCTGGTCTTCTATAGTTTATGTCCTTCTGAACGGAGTTGGGATAAGGGGCATATGCCCACATGCATGTGTGAGATGTTTCATCAGTCCTTGGTTAAGAGTTATTGTCAATATGGTTGGGGGTGAGGGTCGTAATGATAGCCTACTAACCCTCAACCCTAATTCCCTCCCCGCTACCCTAATGACCCTAACCAGCGCTGTATGGACCTTAACCCTGACCTTATTTTGAAAAAAACATACCTTAGTTTGAACCTAATAGGACCAACCCTATAGCTTTTGTGCGCATGTGTATGATGTGACTCTTTCTTCAGTATAAATTTTGAAAGTCAAGCTCTCGACTCGTAATGGTTAGCCGAACCTGTGTCATTCACAGTTGTTTACAGTGTATTTCTGATGCAGTGAAGTTAACTGTAGATATAAGATGCAGAATTGTGCGAATTCAGCTGCAGAAAACTCATCAGACCGGGTACTAGATGGTAGCACACAACAAAGTTGTGAGTCTGTGAAAAGTCTGGTTCAAATCTGTTGCAAAGCGATAACTTCAACCAAAAATGTCATGCTCACCACCTTCAGCGAAGAAAACGAGACTCAACGTCTTAAGCGATGTGATAGGTTTCTCCAATATTCAACCCAGTTCACAATTCCAGATGAAGTGATATCTTCGGTTCTATCAAATTTGCCGATTAATGTGCTTCTTTCGCTCGAAGTCGCTTATCCGTCATTACACAGTTCCTTTGACGCGCAATGGAAAAAATTGTGCCAAAATTGTGCAGCGAAAAGTGTCGCGTTCAGTGACAGATTGAAAAGAGGTCCCGTTCAACACGAGATGAATACTGCATTCCAATATGGAGACACGTACTGGAATCCCGGTGAAGAACCGCGTTATATTCGTTGCAAGGAAACTGCCAGAAACGTACTGTTGATTCGCTACTTCATGGAACTCATCATTAAACACAATGCATCATTTCGTACGTCAAAATGTCCCAAGCTTGAACGAGTAGAATCAGAAAATATTTTGCAAGACTCGTTGGGTGTTAACAAACATGATATTGCAGACACAGAAATGATGGAAGTTCTCTTGCAATATTTATCGGCCCTCGTTTTGGATTTCACAACGTTGCCTTTCATGCAACGTCTTACGTTCTGTTCTCCGGTGCTGTCTAGCTTGGAGACATTTGTAATATCTATACCCTCAGTCGAATCAACGTTGTCTGATTTGATATTTGATGTCACAAAAATTGTTTTGAGTCAAAGCTCCGTCCGCACAGTAATAATAAACATTGAGTGGATAAATGACAATTACGTTGATCTACTACAAAAGATTATTGCTCATATGTCTTCAACTAAGGATGCAGAACAGAAAAAGGATTTATGGGATGAGGCTGTCAGCACTGATAACCATATTGAACTTGTGAATCCCTACGACTTTGTGGATATTGACTCTGAATTATTGCCCGATTCCAAAATCAGCCTCTACCATATTACCACATTTGAAGCAACTCTACCAGAAATTGAGAGTTTTGGCAAGGATAACCTATATAAGGATTGTTTCAATCATTGGTACACCCTTGAAAATTTGCATGTGGGGTTCAATCACGGCGAACACCGTACCGCTAATTTCTGTGCTGGAATTCTTTGTCTTCTAAAAAGTGGAAGATCTAACTTGAAGAATCTCTACATGACCGCTGCTTATTTTAGTATCTTGGACTTTTGCAAACTCGGAATCGGTCTCAATAAGACCGGTGTGAATGGAAAATCTGTGGTGTTTCAGTGGATTCGTGTGAAAAAAATTTCCGAATCTGCCAAAAATACTGATTTTTCTGAAATATTTGGTACGAAGATGGACAGATTTTCGATCACAAAAATATCCTTTGATCCTGAGGACTTACCATCAAATTTTAGTGTAATTGCAAATATTGCATTTGGAAGTCCCATGCCTGACTACAACATGATGAGTATAGTCTCCACTCTGGTACAATTTTACAATCCCCAGAAGTTGTTCAGTAAAGGTCTACCCTCACTAAGTGAATGTCAAGACTTCCGTGAAAGTCAAGACTTACATGAATCAATATTGAGTTCATACACCACTGAAACTCAACTTCGATCAATGATATTACGATTCTCAGTATATGTGTCGCAATGCAATGAACTACTGAGGGTGTTGGACAAATTTTGTAACACGGGAAAGGTCATTGATGTGATCATTATTTCCGAGAGACTCATACCACCTTCATCTGTGATTTGTGATCGTGGCAACTGGAATGTCCGTACTATTGTTGAAGATGAACACAATTCAGGTGGCGGACCTGAGCTTTCGATTTCTGATTTTGTTGCACAGATGTGAATGGCATTATATCAGTGTAAAGCAAGATCAGTGGTGCTTGCTTATGGGGATGCTGTAGTAGACTCACTTCCTTAAATGACTACTCGAACGGTTTCTTTCACAATCTCAAATTTGCATGCTGATGATTTGATGCATGATGATTTTCTTTCAATGTTTCTAGTGTTGAAGCATTGTCGCTTTGTCAAAATTTGCCTAGTAAAAGGGGAATTATTCTTCTTCATGCATTTGCTTCCTTTTTCAGCGTGAAATCATAAGCATTCCACTTCTACCTGCAAATCACTGTCTACGTTTTGCAGCTGCCATTATGTTCTTATTTTTACATTTTGCAGAGGTCTATTATGCCATAGAATGATTTTCGAAGCAAAAGCGGCCCTTGGTAGCTTTTTGTCATCCGTGTCATGGATATCGATATTATTTACATATGAAGATAAGCCTTTGCTTATGTCTTCATGTTTGATTGCAGTCTTGTTGATGCACGTGACTGCTTCTGTTTTTATTGCCTGGAAGCGTTTTTCTGTGAGTATTTTATGACTCGTCTAATGCTGAGT